>JAECUM010019410.1:0-87831 GCA_016617855.1 Megalonaias nervosa | reverse complement strand
TTTTTTTTTTTTTTTTTTTTTTTGTTTTTTTTTTTTTGTTTTTTTCTGGTTGAACATTAAGTCATAAAATATTCATGATTTTCCACAATACATTTATCATTGATACCACCACTCTGATACTTGTTTATATGATGAGCTAAGATGCTTTTCACTCTGTTAGCTATGCAAGATGATGCTGTTTGTATAATACAGTGAGTAATGTTATTGGTTTTCAATTCTTAATATACCGTTTTGATTTGTTGCCTTTCAATATACAAGCAATTATTCACTCTTTCTGTGTTAATGAAAGTTCCCCTATACCGTAACAACAGTTCATCAATCTGACAAGAAAATAACATAAATCTTTCCAAACAAAATCTTAAACTCAGTAGTACAACCCTCTGCATCTGGACTTTTATTGTGACTTGTTCGCCTTCGTCAACCCATCTTGCTACAGAATGGATGATAAACCGCTGTCATTATTTCCTCCTGTATTCAACTGAACCTTTTTTTTCTAATATATTTCTAAAGTTTCACAATCTTTTTCTAATTTCTTGATTTACCCTAATGACCTTGCTTCTTTTATAATCTTCTCGTCTCTTGTGTATCCGGTATAAGAAATAGATCACCCCCATTTCTAATAATCATGTTATAAGAAATAATGACCATTCATCACAAATGGTATTTTACATTCGTCATTTGGAATCTCAGCTGGATTTTCAGTATATCGTTATACAACATAATATACATTTTGTTTTACTAGTTGTATATATTCTACATCTTTCGATAAGGAGTTATTAAGACTTCCAAAACATTTCCTCTTTGGAAAAGTTGTGAATTCAAATTTAATAATCAGTACATAGTAATCTGCGCGGTACCCATGTTCTATCAAAGCAGCCTTAACATCCACTAATATAAGTTCTGATCTAAAACCAGTCTAACCTATCTTGTTTTAAGGGGGTTTTTTTTCAAGTATATATGTGAGTATCAATCGTTAATTCCCTCCAAATATCAATCAGATCTAATTAATGACATCGATTAAGGACTTTTCTCCCTTACCCTAGGATTTTTATATTAAAATAATTATAGCGTCTATACTAGGATTCATGAAAAGATCAAAATCACCTGCTAAATTAATATTTTCATTATGTACATGAGTGATATCCTTTGCTATATCTTTATGGAAGACTTGTACAGCATTCTTTGGTCCATATCTATTTATTAAAGTCATGTTGTGATCCTGAATACTAATATTTAAAAACGTGTATTACCCTGATTATCACATTAAATGCTTTGCATTTTGAATTCAAAATTATTATTTAGTAAAATAGCACCACCCCTAGCATTCGCTGTATTTCAACACAGGAAACAGTCATACCCCCATGTGGACCTAATATATTATTCCCAGTTCCTAGCAAAGTGTGTATCTTGTGAACAAAATAACGATTGTTTCCTACTTTCACAAAATTGAGAACATCCTATTTATATTCAAGGTCCCTTAGTCCCTGACAATTTATTGTACGGATTTTAATACCTTCCATTCTTCAAGAAAATGTTCATTGTGTATATAACTATAAATGCCAGCTCTGAGTGTACAGAGATTCTTATACACATGATAAGTGAAATCTGTAGATCAGTACTAGATACCTCTGTTGTTTCAACGTTATCATGTACAAAAAGTTATATATATATATATATATATATATATATATATATATATATATATATATATATATATATATACATAAAATCAGCAAATAAACCAGCACAAAAGCAGAAAGCTAATATCAAAGTAAAGGCTTCAATGCATACCCATCCTGCCAGATTTCATTTTGACAATGTATTCTGCTTAAATGTAATAAAATCAAAGCAAATAATGATTAAATTATGCTGTCCCCAAAACACCACAACAAATAACTATTTAGGTTATTATTAAGACAAAGCTGCCGATGCTAAACTGCAAGTTAAAATCAAAGTAAAAATATGCTAAATAATACAAAGGCAGCACACCATATAAATTTTCTCACACAACATAGAAAGAGAAGAAAAAGAAAATTGTATAGATTACGAGAAATATCTCAGTATAACTCCTGTGTAAAGGAATATCCTAATATGATATTTGAAAATATTGGAGCTTCTATCTGATATTTAAACACAATACAGAGTGCATTCATATATTATATTCAAGCCTCTTAACATACAAGCAGAATACTTGGTTGCCAAAAACACATTTGCAAGCCGTGCTTCAGAGTATTGCAGTATATTATAATGAATGCCATAATTTTAACGAGTTATCTTTTCAAGCAATCAGATTAATTAACTGCACAATGCTTGGTAACAATTCGATTATCTATTGCGATTGCTATTGACACAGAAGACAAAACTAACCGAATCATTGTGTCTATTGGTGATTACTTTGTATGTACATTATATGGTACTTAGAAAAACAAAGAACACTACCTCAACATACCCATATTCAGGTTACTCTTAAAGCAAAACTGTCGATTGTAAAATGCAAGAATAAGGCCAAAGTAAAACATTGAATCATGCTGAATCAACACACAAATCAAATGTCATGCAAAAATATACATAATTATCAGTAGCATTCAAAGAATACTGCAAATATACATTACATGAAGTATGCCTGCTACAAGCAGACATTCAACAAAAACACCATGAGAGAGGAAACAAGGATAAAAATAATTTGATGAAATATTAAATGATGGCTAGCATTGCAAACACAAAGTAAATATAGAGGCTGTTGAATAATGAGGTAATTCCTATTTTGGTATCTGTTAGCACAGGTGAAAATCCTCAAAACCCTTAAGTCAAGCAGGAGAAATAACTCCCCATATAACTCGTGTAAATGTACATATCAATTTATAGCACTGAATAAGGCTGTACAAAGCACTTAAATGATGTAGAGGATATTCCTCTATTCAAGTACTTAATTATTTGCGTTATTACTATTAATACTAAATATGAATTGTATGAAATACATTCCATGAAAATTGATAGCAGATACCAGCATTTTAACTTGTAATACTTGATATCTCTAAGATGTATAAGACTTCAAATTGTATATGTTACAATTTGCACTATGATGTGTAGAGAAATTCGCTGTCCAAAATGCTAGGTGGCCATTGCTAAGCCAAAGTAGAGCATACTGATTCAAGGGACCTAGACTCAATTTCATGCGCAAAATAAATAGCAACGACGGCTGCTACATGCAGACAGGCAAACATCATATCAAAGAAATTATAGCAGGAAGAGCAGTAAGGAAAAAAATATGCAGAAAGATATAACAGCTAAATACACAAGCCTATGAAATAGAACTAAATCAATGTTTAACTGTAGTAGTTAAGTATATAGTAATGTTGATTAACTGTACTACGTTTGCCTGAGAGAAATGGGGGTTGTTGGTTTGACTGACAAAAATCTGAAATCAAAGAGAAAATATGCTTAACAGGTTATATTTGCAAAAAGGATGAACCTTTTTTAATCTATATTATACAGTATGTATTGCTAACTATTATGCATAGTTTTGCCATGTGTTACTTGTTCCATAGGAAGAAATAAATTTTAAAAAATGACTACCAGCAATGTCATCACTTGGCGATGTAATACCAAAATTTATCTTTGTTTCTTAAAAAACAGTCTCACCAGACAATAATAAGGGTTTGTAAATGATACCTTAATTTACTTTGTTATATATATAAGCCCTACCATTTTTTACTTAGATACATATCTCTTATGTTCAGAATTTCCCATAGTTTTAAGTACTAGGAAAGACCCTGCACTTGTGTTATCTTTGTATCCATTTATCCTGTAGCATGCACTCATATTTAACATTCATGGAAAATTAATTTTCTTGGGCAGAGAGCATGGATAAAAGCATGTGATTTTAATCTATTCTGATTCTAAACGCTTCAAGTAAACAAAGGGCTAACAACTCTAAGGTTTCATCTAAGCCCTGGAGAAGTACTCCATAAAGCATACGATGAATCTTTCTGGTGTGCTTTTCAAATAGCATCAGTCTTTTTTGAAGTTTTTCTATTTCTTCTGAAGCTGGGGCTTTCTTTTCCTCTGATTGTGTTATTATTTCCTTTTCACTCGTAAATAACACAGCCGTTGGCTTTCTCTCTACCTCGCTAATAGTTTCTGAATGAAACTGAATGCTAGTTCTCTCCTAATTCATTCTATTTTTGAAGTCATCCATATGAGAAGAAAAAGTGGATTTAACATCCTCTAACTAGCATTGTATTTCACTAAATAGATTCTGCCTTTTAGAGAGAATGTGATTTACATAAAAACAATTTGACTTTATCTTCATGAAGATTTGTTCATTTTTGGGAGGAGACAATTATATTATAGTTTTATGATTACGTGCCATTAAGCCCTATGCCTATATGCTTACATACATACATACATACATACATACATACATACATACATACATTTTGAAATGATCTTAATATACCCTTCAAGAGAATATTTTGTCATTTTCTGCACATTTATCCATCAATCATTAAATGTCACATGGTCAGTGTTCATTAATTAAAACTAATAAATACATTTGTGTTATGAATATAAGCATGGGTTACAAATAATAATGTTTGTTCTTGATGAATATATGTCCATCGTGACCTGCGGTTGAACGTTTCTCGCAAATAATTGACAGTGAATGCTTAGAATATAACATTATGAATGAATTTGGGATTCTTGTTCATGAATTAATTTCACCCAGTATATGATATACTTACCTTAGATACTAAATAATCACCTCTTGTAGTTAGTGAAACATACAAAAGATGAAAGAGAAATGTATACACTAGTCCTGACCGTTACAGAATGAGGGTTAAGAAAATTGATGAATTGTTAAAGTTACAGGCATAGGATCATATAACTTTTTATATTACAAGTTCCTTATTTTAAACTTAAACATGGATCAGTCATACTGAGTTGATTTGCTAATAAAATGAGGTGAGAATAGAAAAAATAAACGTTCTTGATCATGTTGTACACTTAGTTGATAATGAGATTGATAAGTCTGACACAGACCAGAAAAAGAAATATGTAAATGTGAAGATATCGTACATAATTATCTTAAAAGTCGGATTAACCATACGCATAAGATGGGGCATCCTGACAGAGTAATGGATGAATGAAACATCTTAATTTACAAGCAAAGTAACATGTTCGGAAACAAGTTTGAAAAAGAAAAGGCAACTTAAAAAATGTTTAATTGGCAGTGAAGTAGTTACCTACTTCCAAGACAATTACGTCGGACAATGTACATAAGAGTTCCAGAGATATAACTTATATTGATTTATTTTTTAAATTGTATTTCCTTATTTATCAGCTAAGGGTTAAATGCTGTAATAATATCTGCTACATCTTTAGCTATTGGTCGATTTCAAACATTTCTCTTTTCTTTGTATTACTGAGAGAATGCATGAACACATGAATGGTTGAAGTCATTCTTTCTTTTAGACATTTATTGTTTCATTTTTTATCCAAAGGATTGTATTATATTATGATGTGTAGCTGTTTATTCTATGGATCTTTTTCACATAATAACTTGAGTTTTCTCTATCTACCACACTTTGTAATATTTTGAACCTGGGTAAGAAAGAATTTGATTGATTTCAGACTCAGAAGATAAATAGTCTGAGTCGCTGTGACCGAAAGAAGAAAACTGGTTTATGCACAATTGCATAGGTGCCTTATCACAGGCTTTGTGGTTAGCTTGCACATGTGGAAAAAAAGTCTATCAATTTGAGATAAAACAGACAAAGACTAAGATCACAGTGACTGATAAAAAATGATTTCTGCATTTCAAACTTTGCAGATGATTTGGTCATTGCGTAAGTAAGAAGTTTGTTTATTTTGGGTCAAGGGTTCAAGGATCATGGTCACTGTTACTGAAACAAGTTGCTTTTGCACATTAATTAAGTTCTAGACCATTTACATTCAGTAATATTTGTGGAAGGGCTGAACATGTGGTATTGAAGGAACCCGATGATTTGGGTGTCAAAAACGAAAAGGTCAAAGTCAGTGTGACTCAAAGAAACATTGACTTTTTACAATAGCTTTTGTTCTAGAGTAAAATAATTGACAAAACATTCTGAATGATTTGCACAATTCGGTAATAACTAACTCTACAGATCTGGGAGTCTAACACCCAATCAAAAGATACACATGACTCATATGCAACCAATTCCTGCATTTGACGAACCATTTAGCAGAAAAATGGTAGATTGTGGCGGTCCCTTATCTAAGACCAAGTCAGGCAGCCAATACTTGTTGACCACAATGTGAGCGTCTACAAAATTTCAAGAGGCAAATACTTTGAGGAATATTAAAACTAAAGCAATAGTGAAATGTTTCATAAAGTTTTCTACTCAATTTGACCAACCCAAATCTGTCCAATCTGATAGAAGGTGAAGTTTTCTGTCTGGAATTTTCCAACAATTTATGCATGAATTAGGCATCCAGCAATCCAAGTCCAAAGTGAAATTAAGGTACGACAGAACTACAATGGAGCGAACTTTTCAGTCTGCTGATAGTGTTCTGTCTCTCTTGCTCATTCATCAAAATTTTCTTCAGAGTAGGTCTTATGATCGTTAGAAAGCCAAGAAGATGAGTAAGTTCAATTACAATAATAGTATTCCTAGGATGGAGGTAAATATATTAAAGGAGTGCCAGTATGTTGATAGAGCATGGTTGTACCTGTCCCTCACAGTAAAGATTGAAGCAATGGAATGTAATCCGACTATAATGACTTTGGATAACAAATCCTCAGAATTGAGAAATTATAAATAATTTGGACTAGAAAAGTTCACATCTGCAGCAGCAACAAAATAATGAACTTAAACAACTATTACTTGAATATGAACGCTTGTTTCCAGATGTTCCTACATACACAAATAAAATCTACTATGACGTTGAAATTATAGATTCCCCACCTGTGAAACAGCATCCGTACAGGATAAACCCCAATTGTTTATAATAAAGAAATTCAGTATTTGCTGGAGAATCATTCCATTTAACCAAGTATAAGTGGCTGGAGCTTATAGTGTATACATGCACCAGAACCAAATATTACTTTCCGCACGTGCACAGACTATAGAAAGGAAAACAGTGTAACCCAAACAGATTAACTAAATTTTACCTTTTGAAAGGATTATGCAAATTCCACTGACGGAAAGGGCAAAGGAAATTTCGGCATTCGTGACTCCAGATGGATTTTATCAATATAAAGTAATGCCATTTTGGGATGAAAGGTTCGCCGTGTACGTTTCAACGTTTAATGAACATGATTGCATCTGATCTAGATAATTTTGATGTTTACATCGATGGTTGTATCATCAACAACGACACCTGGAAAGATCATTTAGCGACAACTCGGAAATTATTTTGATAGGCTTCCTGATGCAGATGTGACAATTAATGTATCCAAACGTGAGTTTGGTCGTGCTTGTGCTACATTTCTAAGACATATCATGGGACGCGAACAAGTTAAACCCTCTAGATCCTAAGGTCAAGACTATCTCTGAATTCCTGTGCCTATTAGTAAGAAGCATCTGATGCAATTATGGAGTTTGGCTAGATACTATCGGAAATGTTGTTCCAATTTTTCCATAATTACTGAACCCCTGACAAATTTTTTGAATAAGAAAATCATGTTTCATTGTCTGACAAGTTAAAGGACATGCCTAAGACTGCACCACTTCTTTCAGCTCCACATTTCAGTCAATTGTTTAAAATGTATGTTGATGCAAGTGATGTTGTCTTCGGAGCAGTACTGATTCAAGAAGATAAAAATGGTGTAGATCATCCAGTGCGCTATTTTCTAAGAAATTAAAAAAGCACCAGATAAATTACTCCACAATCGAGAAGGAATGTTTGGCTTTTATATTGGTTTTGCAACACTTTGAAGTGCATATTAGTTCAGTTCCTTCTGCGATTATTGTGTTTAGTGATCACAAACCCCTTAATTTCATTGGCAGGATGAAAAGCAAAAGTCAGAGATTATTAAGGATGAGTTTGATGTTGCAAGAATACCATAGTGACACCAGGCACATCAAGAGAAAACACAATGTTTTAGCAGATGCGCTTTCATGTGTATAGAAATAGTATATTGTTTCATGCATACCTTTTGTAATTCATAAGATTTCACATTATGTAAAGTGTTATTGCATGTGTATTTAATTAATAATAAATAGAAAGCTTTACTGCATAAATCTTTCTTTTTCTTTGCAAGGTTAGGTGCTATGTGTATTTAATTTGCATTGTTTGTTAGTTAGGTTTTTAATTTTTTTTATTTCGTGATATGTTATATTGATAATGTAAGACTGGATGTTGGACTTGTCCGAGTTCAAATTCTGCTTGAAATCAATCATTGATTTTTTTTTTATTATTCTGTAAACAAATAAAATATTGCTCAGTAGTTTCTCTATGGGTACGGTTTAACTATTAGATTTATTATTTTTCACTATATTCTTTATACTATAATTTTAGAAACAGACCTTCTAATTATAACTTAGATTTTATTTTGTAAACATTAAGAAGTTTAAGAAGGTTATTTTCCTTTAGGTAATAGTTTGATTTTATTGGGAAAATGCTAATTGTGACGTGAGGTCAAGTAGAAGGCTATATTATCTTGTTACTTGAAAAGGTATTCATTTGTGTTTTAAGATCTTAGTAGAATCAGCTATATTATGTTGTGTCCAATAATTCATTTGGACTGGAATTTATTTCTTCAAATGAAATAATTCAAGTAATTCTTCTATGGAAATACAAAGTGCTCTTCAAAAATAACATTACTGGAAATAGAGACCTGAAATTTATAGTCAAATAAGGATTTAATTCTTGGATTGTATTATTGTGATCCAACATAAAACTGTTGGCACATCAGCATTATACGGGTCATCACAGGCACATCAACACTTTCCGTGTTGGATTTGATTTGGATTTCCACTAACGATTATTCAGAACTTTTATTATTAGGACTTGTGTCTGTAACTCTAGGATTATTTGGGATTTAATTGACAATACCTTACGTTTCACTTGGTATTCTTTGAAAATAAATTATTTGCTGAATTGTACAAAGCTTGTTGCTTCTCACTCTTTTTGTTACTTGTTTTATCAAGATAGAGTCATAATATGTCTGACGTCGAACCCGACTGATAGCGTGTGAAAATATTAACTCAGCTCATGCGAGATATCGCCAAGATATACAAACAAGAAAAGTTTCATCAATATTAATAGTCAGTATTATGTCTTAGAGCTTTAGATTTCACTGTCTTTCAAATTATACAGCAAACTAATCCTAAGTCAATAAAGCAAGAGCATCATGATCTTGAAGTAAGAACACAATACAGTTGCTTTTGAAACTCGTCAAACATATGATCTAGATATATCGATATACAAGGCTGGTCAGGCATGGTCCACTTCTATATGGTCAAGGTATTGTGGTCACAAGCTCACTTTAGTGTAAAAGTATAAATTTTCCACCTCTCAAATGTTGAAGAAAAGTCACTGGCAGCTAGTCATCGAACATGTCCGTTATGTTGCCGAGATAAATAAGAAAGCCAAGTATGCTGATAAACTATTCCAGTGTTCCATGTTATTGTATTTACAATATTTCAAAACTCCAATGCAAGAAATTGACCTTGAAAACAAATCCTCAACAAAAATATAAGGCTATAATTTGTCATCCTGCGGGAATGTAACTACGAACCCAAGCCCCACCATTATGCTTATGGAAATCCACACTAATATCAGTTAGAGAATATTGAACAGAGATAGAATCTAAGAAGAACATATGTGACAGAAAATTGTTGGCTGTAAATTTAAGCTCATAAATTCGCATTAGACGGTTATATAAATACATTAAAGTTTACTAGTGTTTACAATCTGAAACCTATATTCATCTTTTTTTCGAAGAAACCCAAGCGTAATATGTAATGTTATGTTGCCATAACAATAGAAATTCCAGGATCTTTCAAACTTTTAACATTTGTGTATGCCGCAATATACTATTTGACAACAAGGTTTATGTCCCATGTGGATACTTTTCTGAGTAGCTTATCATAATTTAAATTTTTTAATCTTTTTGTAGACGAGAAGATGAATCAAGAGCCTCGGAAAATACTGGGTCAGTTACAGTGTAGAACATGTCAGGAACAAAATGCCTGCATCGTGTTTTTACCCTGTTTCCATATGACTGCTTGTGTTGCATGTGCAAAGACACTACAGGAATGCAACATTTGCCAGGAAATGATTCAGGGCATTGTCCATCCATATGTTAAAGAATGAAACAGTATATTTAGCTGATGATTAAACAAATATTAATGCTTTGTAACTGTTTTATTCCCATGTTTAGCCCATGTATTGTCGATAGTTTGCAGAGTATTTTACATTTGATTAAATTTAATTTTTCCTTTACAGTTTCCATAAACGCCATTGATTCTGTGCAGTATTAGTTTTATCGCTGCAAATGCTTGTTTTGTTCATCAATAATTTTACCTCCCTGTTCATAAATAAATATATTTGTCTAAAAATTTTTATTTGAGTCCACAAGAAATAGAAGGTTATTGCACTGATAAAGTGTTATCACCTATAACTAACTTAATCAACAGTTTTGTTAACTTTATTGGATGCTGGTTTCATTATAAGTAAATGTGTTTCTGTGTGACTGGCCGGCAAGTTGTCATTTATTTGCATCATTCAAATTTATTTTTAAAAGACAGCTTAATTTATAATCACGTATGCACACTATATCCCAATGTGTGTGTGTGTGTGTGTGTGAGAGAGAGAGAGAGAGAGAGAGAGAGAGAGAGAGAGAGAGAGAGAGAGATCAATTTGTAGGATGAATAATTATTTTTGATATTTACATATTTGTTCACTCCCGGAGAGAAAGAGAGAGAGAGAAAGAGAGAGGGGGGAGGGAGGGAGAGAGAGGGAGTAGAGAGTATTAAGTAGTATTACTATTTACGTAAAAAAGGGTCGTCATGTCTTTAGCTCATCTTCTTATAGACTAGAGGAGCTTATGGATTGGTCTTCTGTCAATCGCCAGTGGTTTGTCCGTACCTTATCTCACGATTTTGCTACTTCTTCTAAACTACTCGAAGGATTGCCTTGGAACTTTACACACACATTCAAACTATGGTCTAGTTAGTCCGAATGAAAATGGTGCCGCTCAAACAAGCAATATTGCCATCACAGTGGCCATTTTGACAATCTTGTTATTGCTACTCCTCTTGAATGGATGGTCGCATAAATGTAGTTTTCACTAAAATACTTCTTATGATGTCTAGTTTGTCCTAAAAGAAAATAGTGCCAGCCTGACATCCAGTATGGCCACCATAGCAGCCATTTTGAGAATCTCATTATCGACACTCCTCCTGAATGGAAGGGCCCATAAGTCGCCGAGTAGTCCAAGGAGTTTGCCCTAAAAGATCGTTCACGTCTCACCTATCTCCACATGGGTTCAAGTCTTGGCTGCACCAATGTTTATATGTGAGAAAGCTTGCCAGTAGGTTCCCGTGAGTCCGTGGTTCTTCCAGGATTCTTTCTCCTCCAGATATACTGGCTGCTATATATATATATATATATATATATATATATATATATATATATATATATATATATATATATATTATCATGTGCTGAAAAATAGCATTGACCCTTTCCTCTTCAGTCATCATAATCAGTTCGTGCCTGATTTCCTCAGGCTTTTTTAAAGAGAAGCTAACGTTGACAATCTGGCTTTGCTATAGTGCATTCAGGAAAGGATATTTCACTTAACTTTTGTCTTAACTTGATAAATCTTAAATATTAGACTTATGAACTAATAAGAGTGACATATTTGGTAAAAATCGAATGCAACAATGTTTACTTGTTCATTGCCATAGCAACAAATATGATATAAACTTTTCAAGTAATGTAATCTTTCATAAACCTTAATTTTTAAAATATAGAAATAACGATATCGGCATAAAGAGAGCACATGATTAAGAAAATTACAAGCAGTTATCAATGCACATCCGCCACTACGATTTGATTTTATGACTATTGGAAGACATTAAAAATAAAAATGAATATAATACAGAATCAATTAATTATATGCAAATGCTTTGACATAAAACATTGCAATAAATTATGTTAATTGCAAGAATTTATAAAATGTTTGTTATACAAAATATACTTTATTCATTCTCTTCAATGAAAATTATCGGTTAAATGTGCTAGCTTTCAATCGCACATTGATGCCCCATATACTGCTCAAAAGGCCTCTCCGTTTTCAAATTTGGTTAAATAAAATATGGTTCTGGTGTCAAATTTTATAGAAGCGTGGTTAAAGTATGAAGTGTATATTATTTGTTTATACATTTCAATATACTTGATAATTAATGTTAATACATTGCAATAATAATCATTTCACTGAAATTAATTTTATATACTGCATGAGTCTGTCGTATGTATCTTTTCATTCGTCAAAAAATACAGGTGATGAACTAGAGATTTGGAGATTTTAATTTGGCAAACGTAGTAAACTAGTCATGAAAGTAAATGTTAAAAAGAAAGTTTACTAATAATGATTTCACTTAAATAGTTTGAAGAGGCAAATGAATAAAATAGTTGTCAAAACTGCTATCACCACTATTCCTGTACCCCTATCTACTGGTGATAAGCGCAAAAACACACACACAAGGGCATCATGTTTGGTGCATCAATACACTATTAACTCTTCTGTTATAATATTTGGAGCACTGCTTGCATTTACCCCACTTCTTGCTCGATCTGGCCAAAGACTGTCAAAGACATGTAATTTGTGCAGGAGTAACAACTTTCTTTGTGCATGGAAAAGGCCGCAATTAGTATTCTGACAACATTGATTTGGAATTCCAGAAACGTGTACATCTTCTTAGTCTTTTCAAAGTACCCATCTCATACAATATAATTACGGCATTGATGGGTATTCACCATTTCTGGCTGGTCCTTCCAACCATATATTGGATCTAGGCTGCATTCAACCCCACCTATATGTATATATATTCAACTACTGATGCCTGGAAAATCTTGAGCCTATATCCATTATTTTGTCTATGAAAGACTCCCTCATCTTCAGTTCCTGCAGTGCTGTTGGACAGAATGTGGACATGGCTTGTACATAAAAACAAAAGTTAAGACTGCAGAATAAAATTATTCCATGTATTTCCACATATATAAATTCCATTTATGAACTGTTGAGAGTAGTATGTACTCCCCAGGAGACACATATTTTATCGTAAAATATATTATTGAGAATTCAACAACTTAACTACTAATGATGCTGTTTGCATCTTTACTTTTTTCTGCATGTTTTATCTTAAACTGATTGTTTGTAATCATGTTTGTAAACGATTAACTTATAAAATATGAACTGCATGAAATATATATTTCATTTTATCCATTGAAATAAAAAGTACGATTAGTATCCATGATACCTTCTTTATCAGTTTCAATTGTAATTTTATTGTCATCTGAATTAAAAGAACTACCAGGTACATGTACATCTTAACGGAGGTTTCTTTTCTCTTCTTTATAATTACAGTGTGATAATACAGCACGCAATTCCATCACATTTGCTAGAGATCTGAAATGAAAACTTCACATTTAATAAATACACCAAAGCAAGCTGTAGTTTAGACCTGCATACACAATCAATCAAACAACGTTGATAAAAAATTCGCACGTGCTTTTATAAATCAGTTAATATAAGTAATTGTTTATTATCAAAGTCAATCTCAAAGATAATTGTTATTAAGTTATGTGCCAATAATTTATAAAATATCAAAGAAACGAAAGCCCCCAACAAGTGAAGGCTTAGCGACCGCGACGTACGGAGCGAACCTGCCGGCCGTGCCTGAGGTCCGAGATGCCGCCCTCTGCTATTTATTTTAGGGCAGCGGCATCATCAAGTGTACTATGACCAAATTTTCAAAATATTACCCCGCTTTAACCCCCTCTTTCTCTTTCTTTTACCTTTTCTTTTCCTTTCTTCTTTCCTCTTTCCTTTTTTCTATTTTATCTTTCTTGCCGCCCCTACAGAAATGCCGCCATGGGCGATCCGACCCCGTTTGCCCCCTATTCAGAGCTTCTTCTTTCATTACTTAATGTCGCAATTATTTTATGCATCATAATTGTGCATATAATCGATGGAATTATTATGGATTCTCTCCCACGCAAGCTACGAGATCGGCTAATGGGTACACGGTGTTGATGTTCTAACTGTATATAGTACTTTATTGATTTACTGCATCAACACCTTTGAAACTACTCTGCTTTGTAGATATGTATATACAGCTACCACTACATTTATTTTCCTTTCTATTATCCACAACAACAAAATAAATGAAGTTATACCTTTGCACACATGCTTCAATTCATATATGGAAATAGCTTATTTAAAATTGCAATGATTTGCAAACAAAGTACGATTAAGGTAAAGGGATGTTTGTATAGTTGACATCTGTCATGAAACTGTCTGGATGTACAATCTTTAATATGCATAATATGTTTCTGACATGTAGTAAAACTTCATTTCTTTTTCTAAATGGGCCACGTTCGGTGTTTCTTTGTTAAATATACATTTACAGTTATGTGATTTCAGTTGCAACAAAAGAAGATTGGTCAGTGTATCATATTTGGTTTATTATACCAAGAATAAATTATCGTTTCGGAACTTTCAAATTATGCAGGTGATTACACTTACTCTTTATGCACCCAATAAAACTAGTAAGTAATGACTCAGTTTTGGAACAGTTCCAAAAATGATGCGATACAGTCTCTAAGGAGTAATTACATTGAGAGCACATGCTTGTATGGACTTTTCAAATTTTGTTCAAAAATGTATTTGTTGGCAAAATTATATGCATTATTTTACTTTGAATCTATCTTAGTTTAGGACACTTAGTTAATTTAAAACGCAAGAAACAAAGTATTCATTCCAATCAATCTCATCTATAAACTCATATTCCTGATTCCATTTGAATATTGATGTTGGCCGAGAAGTATTAACTTTTAGATTTTGATGTATACTTTTACAGTTCTTATATTCTTTAATGAGCAAAATTAAAGCTTTATGTAAATGGAAGTTGTTAAAATCTCTTTCCATTTAGGTTTAGAGGTGAAAATTCTTCTTTCCCATGTTAGTTTCAACGAATGTACAAACATGTAATGTCAATTTCAAACGTCCTTCAACATACTCTTTCCATAAAACTTTCCTTTTGACTTTGTATTTTCCACCATTCCACACAGACGTTTGGAAAAGTATAGCTAACTCCTGATGCTTGGCTTTATGTGGGCTTGATAAACTTAAAAATAGGTGAGTAATCTTCGATAGGGCCAAGTTTTTCAGAACAACAATTTTTCCAAGTGGGGTAAGAGATCTCTTTGACCGCTGTAAAGAGTAAAGATTTAACTTATCTAATTTTGCTTTTATATTTGCGTTTGACCATATCATCTAACTCTGTAAAGAATGTAATACCTAGATACGTGAAATAAGATATATTCCAATTTGAATAAGATTCTTAGCAGTACCTTACCGCCAGTTGTACTTCCTATCTATATACATTTAGCTTTTTCAATATTTATACTGAGCCATGATAATTTAGAGTATTTGTAGATAAGATCAAGGGCTGACTTAAGGAACTTTTCTTTGTGCCATCCATGGTGAGAGCGGTGCCATCTGCATACTGTAAAAATAGATATTCAGTGGGGTATTTTTATTGTTAGTTCGTTTGATATTTTGATTTTTCCTAATCAAATGGGCTAATGAAACTAGACCTGAATACAAATGATCCCAATCTGACATCTGATATTCCACCATGGTGGCCATCTTAAATGTCTGGTTATCACTACGCCTGAATGGATGGTAAAATTTAAATGGGGTTGTCACGAACACTTTCAATGATGTCTAGTTAGTTCTAAATGAAACTGACGCCAACCTTGCATCCAATATGGCCACCACAATGGGCAATTTGAAAATTTTTTATTGCTTAAATATGAGATGGCTTCAAATCTCAGCAGTTAGAAAGAAAAAATGGTCTTATCTTAAATTTTTGCAAACTGTTCTCAGTAAGTAGAGCACTGGTCTATTCTAGTGACTTGTTATTTCTGCAGAGGGTTTTGTTTCTGCCTTTCATGCGGCTAACTTTAGTTTGTATTGTGATATCTGGGCCTTTATCTTAGCTTGGAGCCATTGTCTAATCAATGTCTGCCGTCAAAATTGTAATTTATAGCCATTATCAGGATTAAATATATTTTGCGACTGTTACCTGACATAAACAATTATTATTAATAATATCAACAGTGAAGAGCCCCACCTCATAATATAATAAAATGTCAAGATATTACTTAATCAGAAAGACAATACTGTGTAGATTTAAGTCCCATTCCAGACCATTCAAGAGATTAACTTTATTATGTGCCCATGTATTTTTTTTTCATTACCTTTGCATTGTCAGAATTGTGTATTACTCCATATGGTAGATTTATCGGTGGACGAACTAAACAAGCTGTTTGGTCTATTTAAAAGTAGAGATGAAAAAGTGGATGATATGGGTGAATTCATTGAATCACAAAGAAATTTTCAGCCAAGCAAACGACTGAACATGATATCTGCAATGTCCACAACGAACGTGAGACAAGCAGTATTGAAAATACCATTCTGATCATTTAAACACTTACTTAGAAGAAATGTGTTTTAACTATACGAAAATCGAATGGTTCTGACTATTAGCCGTGCTCTATTGAGGCTATAATTATAGTTTATAAATACATGTTAAAACAAGGGGTTATCTTCTCTTCTCTTTACAAGTCCGTCCAAGCACTAAATTCGAATAAAGGCAACTGAAAAATACGGTTTTGAGCAGAAAAGCAAGAGCCTCAGGGCCAATATTCCAAGACAAAAAAGATTTATTTCCGCTGGAAAAATGGACTGTCACATCCAAGCTCTTTTGCAATTTTCCCTGTTTTACCCTTTTTGAGAAAATGTTTGGATTCATAGCAAAAGTCATACAGATCATGGAACAACACAGGTCCCTGCAACTATCTCTGTGTGTGTGTGTGTGTGTGTGTGTGTGGTTTTCAGTTTCCCATACAAAGAGAGTAACCTTTAAATTTTCACAAATTTATACAGTTCAACCACCACATAAAATGTATACATTTACTATATTGTAATGAGTCAAAAAAGATGTATGAAATATTCACAGCAATGCAGATCTCCCATAACTATCCTGATATCCTGTCAAGTTCCAAATATACATACATTGTTTTATAAATCAAGTTCAAAAGAACATGAGGACAGGTAGGAATACTTTCTCTTAAACAAGTCCAGATAACTGGCGCTACAAGTGTAAGTAGACCTATCGGTGATACAGAGCCTCAGTACCATGTACAACCCTCATGATTAAGAAGTCACTGTTAGAGTGCAAATAACATTAGTTAGGTAATAAAACTTATATAATTAAATGATATACACCAATAAAGAACAATATTTATGGATCTTTACTATGACCTTAAAAGTTCGGTTGCATTTACGAATGAACCGATGAAAATTCCCATCTCTTATAAATTAAATTTGCAAAGCATCTCATAAATAAGTCAAGATAATTGCTGTGACGGTGTAATTATACCATTTGATAAGGCACTTGGTTAATAAAGAAGTCTCAGAATCGATAAGATTTTTAAGAGCAAATACTAATAGGTAATATAAATAATATACTAGTAACTAAATGGTATAAATTAAAAAAGAACCGTTTTCAATGGATTTATACTAGAACCTTTTACAAATGTTAATTAATTATCGGGGTATATTAAGCTGGATAACGAATGAATGATGAAGTGAAGCAAAAAGCAGTCTTTATGCGCTATGAAATACTCTAAACATAAAGACTGGTAGAAACATATATAATATTATCATAGTAATACGATCTTGATTGCTAGATACGTTAAATTGTCAGCATCAGAAAATCTGGATGGCTACGAGAAGCGAAACTTCGAGTAATGATCCAATTTCCTGATGCTGACAGCAAGACATGATCTATCAATACAAACTGAAATTACTATGATAGTTATATTTTTTTATATAACTATAAATATTTAGATAGATTAATAAAATCCCAATATGCAACTGAATAAAAGAAATTGCTCAACATTTCAACCCTTCTGATACGAACTTCATCTTAAAACTCATAAACAAATTTCATTTTCTTGACAGCTGATATGCGCTTGAACATCAGTTTATGAATGAAGAGTATTTGACACGAGTTATTTATTTTCACTAATATCGCTATTATATCGTGAGGTCATCGACACATGAGGGCAGTAGACCCAGTTATGTGATTCGTAGGAAAGAGAGCCAGTCTGATCTTCAATCTTCTAATGTTCTTAATGTCCATAAACCAACAATTTACATTGCTGGAACATGTGCCAAAAAGTCCCCTTTCAAAACGTTTTATGGGCAGACGAACGGGATATTGTTTTAAAACATATGACGTCCTGGAGTGATGAAAATGCATTTGGAAGAATTCTATAAATAGTGTTAGAAATACGAACAGGTTTAAATGACTATTTAAAAGATTATCTTTGACAACGCCCAAAAAAAATTACTAATGAGGATAATTTATATCCATTGCAAAATATATAGAAAATAAAAGGGTACGAAATTTTTAGTAACTATATTTTTATTACATTACAAAGCAAAATATGTTTTTCACTATCACAATTTGAAGTAATATATTCAGTTAGGAATAGTACTTGTTAAGATTCAGAGAGTGGTTATGCTAGAAAAATAGCCGTGACTAAAATCATACTTTGAACTTAATACATCATTAAGACAAAGCAATCAGGGAGTTTGAAAAAGGCCTTTTTAAGTTAATGAATGATATTGTTCTCTGAAAAATAGACAGAAAATATTAAGAGCACTAAGGTAAAATATGTACTGATGAAAAAATAATTTAAACTTATAAAGGAGTGAAAGAACAATAATTATAGATAAAGATATTGTACTAGTTTGTTCCAAGAACAAGGAAGTACAATTTGCCAAAGTTATGTATAGTTGATTTACTGTGCTAAAGTTGCTGGCGTATGACTTCTAGCATCAGAAATTAAAGAACATGTATGTCGACAAAAATTAATTACTAATGTTGTTATGGTTTTAAAGCCATGTTTCAGCACATTATAGATTATACGTGGCGGCCAGTATATTGGGTGAAGGAAGAATCCGGGAAGAATTACCGACTCAAGGGAGGCTTTTGGTAAGCTTTCTCAGATACCCACATTGGCCGAGCCGAAACTCTAACTCACGCGGACAGATGAGATAGTGATCTTTAAAGGCGGGCGCTTAGGACCACTCGACCATCCGGCGGCCCCAAATTATTGACCACTAATACAGAATCATTTTGCATACGTGTTGCATTAGATACCATCTACAATGAAGATGTGAAACAAAACGTAGTTTTATGATTCAAACAACTGAAAGAGGATAACATATTTGGAATACTATTGGCTAACAAGAAACTTGTGAATAGTTCCAAGACGAGGCGAATGGCGTACAAATACAAGGATTTTGTAGCATTAGAAGTAAAGCATATGCTTTTAGAATCCTGGAATGGAATTAAGACACGGATGATTAACATGGTTCTCAAACTGGATGTGAGTTAAGGTTGTTTATTTAACAATCTATAAATTATCATGAGATGAATTTGATTACATCATATCATCACCAGACAAAAAGACGTCGCAATAAATAAGGTTGCTCTTTCACCGTATAATGATAAATGTTATCTGGTGGATAAGATGAAACCTTGACATTGTAACTAAGTTCAATACTTGGGAGTCTATCTAGTTAATCTCTTTCTAACTTGTAAGCAAACGAATGTTCGATTCAATCTAAAGAGTATTTACTTTGCTTTCTTTAAACTTGTAACTATTTTATATATAATAATTTTTGTACACTTCTTACTTTTTGAGTAAACGACTGAATGCAATAGATGCAACATTCTCAAGAAGATCTTGAAGAACAGAATTATACTTGTGTACTATTACCTTTAAGATATTATGCAATTCCTACCATTGCTTTCTTTCTACAACATCTAAATATATCATTAGGAGATATTACAGTTATGTTGTTGTCCCTTAAAAGTCATGTTTTATGGTATGTCTTACAACATATAAAGTTTGGGTAGATAACTATAATAGAATCCAAAATGTTTTTATTTTCTGTATCAATCTCATCTATAGCATATTCTGTATATTACTCAGTTGAAATACCTCTCATGATTAGTTTCTGTCCTATTTGCAGAGTAGTACTTTTAAATTCTTTCTTGGTTTAATCTAGTATTACAGTTGTCAAGGTAGTATTAGCAGCTGTCTCAATAATTCTCTTTGATTAGCCATATAATAAAGACATTCAATTTCCGTACTTATCAATTGCATAGTTAGCCACAAGCTAAGAAATAACCGTGTGATAATGGAGAAAAATATAAGTTAAATAATCGAGGTATATCACCAAGTGCTAATGAAATTTTTTTTATTTCGAAAAATAAATGTTATTTTCTTATGAATAATATGTTTTTGATTCTTTTATTCTGTTATATTCTATTCTGATAGGTCCACCAGGTAAATATGTATCTACAGTTTCGTAATTTATTTTTGACAAAAAATAAAACTTTGTATGACGTATCACTCATACAATATTAAAAACTAATTAACTTTGAGCATCAAATGCTTATTAACAATCGAACATAAAAATCAAAGACATATCTAGATCTATCTTGTATGTTTAAGTTTAAATAGTTGCTATAAACTGTTTTAAATATTAATGACATACATCTCTGGCTCTTACCTATATATTGTTTGACATATTCAGCAAAATGTGATAGAGCCTAGTCAATAAGTTTCAAATAACATTTTTTAATGCATAAACATAACATATATCCAGGAAGTCGTTTAATTTTGTAGAATAACCAAATCTCCTGTATGAATTTAGGTCGATATCTATTAAATTAATCTAGATTGAGTGCTTTTTATATTTAAGTCATCTTTTATAGCTTTGATAGACTTTAGTGAACATTTGCTTTAATACGGGGAGTCTGTGTTTGGGGGATATATTTCAAGCCAAGTCAATGGCCAATTTATATGACCAGAAGACATAATGAACAGTATTCACGAAACTTTATGCTGACGTGGGTTAGTGTCGTCTATTGGACTCTCACTAATTTCATAACACAAGGAATTTGGGCATACAAGTGTTTTGAAATTATGAAACGGAGTAATACTATGTACTCGATGTTTGGGTCTTGTTTAGTTTTGTATAGCGTAAAGTACCAAGCCCCGGCTAGGAAAGGCTTACTGATGGGTCATACAAATGTGGAACAAGAAAACACATGCAATTGTGATATTAGAGTTTCGTGATTGTGGTCATTAGGTGACTAGAAAAATGTTTGAATTTTTGCCGCATTCAAGTAGTGCTTGTGGTGTTCTAAAACCAGACTAAAATAATTACCAAACTAGTTTATGTTTATCTTTAACCTTAATCGTAGAATAATCAAATGCTTGATTATTGCAGAAACCAGAATAATCCCTTTGTGTTAAAACGAAAATCTAAAATTCATATGCATCAAATTTATCTGACCTTGTAATAGGATCATTCATCCTTGTAATATAACCAATCAAACCTTTGTTAATGTCATTACTCCCATATCTAGGTTTATTTTACCTCATGATTTATCTATTTCTGATTGAATTGTGTCATGTCTTTTACCTAATATAAAACGTCTTTTGTCTACGACATTATTCATTTCAACTGATTCTACTGCCTTCCAGTTTTGTTTTACATTAAAATCTATTCTTAATCATTTTGCCCTTCTATCTAATTTGTCCTACTCTCTTGTACTTCACTAATAATATTAAATAACTTTGTTCCTCTTCTTGCCTTTTTAAAAAAAAAAAAAATATTTAAATTTGTTTTATTTCAGTGTTTATATATATATATATATATATATATATATATATATATATATATATATATATATATATATATATATATATAGAGAGAGAGAGAGAGAGAGAGAGAGAGAGAGAGAGAGAAAGAGAGAGAGAGAGAGAGAGATATGTTTGCGTACATAGCATACATAAACGCTTCAACTACAAGTTTTTATGAGACAATGATTGATTTCTACCAAGAAAATAAAGTCGGAGAATTTCCACAAGTAAGGAAATGATAAAATGACTAAAAAGAGAAAAGAAAATAAAGAGGTTACGTAAATGCTGTCAAATCAGAATAGAGTTTAAGAAATTTGATGTTACATTGCTCAAGAAACATACTAAGGAGCTAAATAAAAGGACTTCAAAGAAATGTTGTTTTACTTACCCCACAACATCAACTCCTTCTAAACCAACACCACCTCCTCTTACGCCAGAAAAATCTTGATAAATTAATCTAACTGTTCATGTGATCTAGCAAAAATGTAGCAGCAGCAATATTTGGTATCACTTACGATAACATCGTTATTAAAGCGAACTGAACAAATCTTTTCTTTTCTAGATGAATACATCATGTTATGTTTTGGGGTTTGTTACATGCATTTGTGGTAAAATGTGTAAACAAAGCAACGAGTAGTAGAAAAGATTAGTATCATTTTTCAAAAGTAAACATCAATAGCTTCAAAATCAATACAATCAAAACTAATCAGTGTTGTTAGTTTTTTGATCAGACTTTGTGCTCTTGGATCAATCTTCTTTCTTGTTCATCTAAACTGAATTTTGTCCTCCCTTCGTGATTGACATATGTCCTTTGAACGTCTGGTAACGTGAAAGAATCGGCAGGAATGACAGTAGGAACGGCAAAGCCTGTGCGAAATACAGCAACTCCATTGTAATCAGTCTTCTCTACATACATTTTACTCACTTTATCTCCTTTCCTAGTCTTTTAATATTTCGTATAGTACACACTGTTTACCAACCTTTGGAATACTGCTTTTTGTTACATCGGTATTGACGGCTGGGTCTAACCTGGCTTCAGATTACTGGATTTCTATACATTATTAGTATCCGACAATTTCCATGACTATTGCTTACTGATGACTATGGGCTTTGTCACCATGCCTATTACTTACTGCTATCTACGGGTTCCATATGTGCTCCTATTTTGTCTCAATGTCGTCATAAATAATTGTTGCATCATAAACAGAAGAAAGACAATGATTAATTTCATGACTTTAATCCATGCTTTCAATGAGATTTATACCGCCACAATCATGTATATTTAAATTCAGCTCCCAAAACCTCCATACAGTACGCAAATCAAATTAAACGTGTTATTTAGTATTTAGTTTTGCACTGTTTATTCGTATTGGATGCGTCGTGTAGACTCGTAACCTCCACAATAAAGCATTTAAATGGGCATATTGAGCATTGTAACAAATAAAGCTTCCTACGATTTGCTGTATTTGACACTGTAAAGAAAGATATACGTATGCATGCTTACATGTACATATACGGTTTAACGGCACATTAGCACAACCCCCACTATACTGTGCGAGAAAAAGTTAACCAATATACCAAAGTCAAGCACCTTGCCAAAATAATCAACAAGACAAACCTCTCCAATCAAAAGTAAACATACACCATGAGGCAAATGATGGAAATGGAAGATGCTGCAGGGGAGGGAATTAAACATTTAACATCAACGAACCAGCTGAGGGAATACACAAAGAGTTTTATTAACGCAAATTATACATTCATATGTAATGTGCAGGCTGGTCGATATGCTCACTAAACTTTTGTCAGGTTATTATATTTTGTAAAATAGTAAGCATTATCTATTAACATCACACTTGTTTCTTTTTCCCTCCCTGACGAAAGTAGATAATTGATACATGTAGTTATGTCCTTTATGCCCTGTATATTCACGTGGCTATGACATAGTTTCTAATCTCGCAGAGAGATCTGTGTATTACTATTACAATGTGCAAGTGCGACTGCAGCCGGTAACAAAACTTAAAATGTACAGACATTGTATCCGCGATGGCGAAGAGGCAACTAGAGTTGACGATCAGGATACCTAATCAGCATGAAGAGAATCAGGTTAGCATTACTTTTACTTGTAATCCAATCAAATGAGTTCAATGTTCAATGGAGTTAAAGGAAGAGAACAATATGGGAAGAGAATCTGAGCTTTAGATATTCTGCCCCGGACATGCCTCAGATATGCCTGAATAACAATATGATATATGACAAGGTTAAACAAAATGTAAATGTTGTATGCAAGTATTTGCTGAAATGAGAAGAAAATCTGGTTAATATGAATGAACAAAGGTGAGAATGTTAGCATGCCTCTATGATACCTTAATGTACTGCGGCTGACATTTCTTTATATATTGTACTTGTGGACATTGTATATGATCTAAGTACACAGCTAACCAAAATGGCTGCTTCAGGTTAGGGAAATCTAACTTTTGAAAGTGCAATGAATGGATTACAAAATGTATAGAAAGTAAAAAGAGTTATGGGCTCGGGTTTTTGTTTTTGTTTTTTGTTTTAATTTACCTTTGAAGTCCAGAAAGCAAAAATGATGTAGCGGAGCTGGCAGTTTTTTGATAGGGGCTCATCTGAAGCAAAGCCATGCTGTATACATTTTAACAAAAATTACACCAACCTATCATAGACCGAAATAAAGGAACTAAAAGTTGTTTGAACATTACCTAAGATAATGCAAAGTCTTTTCTAGCTAGATAACCAATATGGAAATCCTGGGAAATTCGTTTTATTACTCTATTCAAAATACAAAACTGTAGAGCTCCACTTTGTCAGTTTTCGGCAGCCACTGCCCGAATCCGTGGCTGTCCTGAGCTTAAATAATAATCCATCAAATTAGTTCAAGGACTTGAAACTTTAATTCAATAACATATGTCACCAGTCTGTCAAACTATCAACAAAATGTATATGAATTCAACACGTACAGCAAAATCAATGTTTAGTACTACATACAATATTAAGTTCACAATGGATGGAAATTTTGTCTTAAGCTGATGTAACCCGTAGCCTATATACAACTTGCTCATAAACAATTTATTGAGGTACAATGGCCACATTTTGCCCAATGCAGTGATAACAATTAATCTTACATCAAACAGAATTTACTGACCTTCACCTGAGGAACAATATATAGTGGTCGTCGTCCTTATAATTATCTGCATGCACAATAGAGTTGGGAATGCTTTACAGAACAGAACAGAATATAAATTTATTGATTTGATCTCTGCAAAATAGTACATAGTCAGTATAATACGTAATTCATATACAATGCACAGTTGCTTAAATGAACGTATAAATGAATGAATAAGACAATAGAAGCCTGTGTGCACATAAATTAGGCATATTTAATCTGGATTGTTTGGACACAACACAGTGTGACACTGAGAGTATTATTGAACTAACAGGTGCATTCAGACAGTTTTGACTTTACCAGAACACATTGATACTTTATGATGCCATCTATCGAACAAGGCATCTACTGGTTATATGATACACCACAGTTCAGATACAGAAATAAAATCAAGAGCAACGAGGATAGATCAGCAGGGAAATTTATGACTTAGTAGGAGTTATGGTATGCATAACAATAACATTTATGTACTCAACTAAAGGTATTCAAAGTCGTAAGAACACTCTTATGGCAAAACTTTAACGTTGTACATATGAATCCACATTTTTCTTTTTAATCAAAACCTTTTTCGTACATCATTTGGAATAAAAAAGGATTCGATAATTTTTATATTATAGCCTTCATAAACATACACGTGGGAACCCACGCAAACACTAATACATATTACCAACACCATTATCTGTTTAAATAAAGACAAATAGTCTTTCCTAGGAGTGAAATTAATATTACAGTACTTCTTGAAAATCATGTCCGTATGATTACCGTTCAAATGAAATGTCTGTCAGAGGTGGATGAGGAGTTCGAGAAAATGTATCATAAGAAGAGGTTGGATGTTGATTATGATGATTGATCTAGAAAGTTCAACTTAAAATTAATTAAGCACACTCTTCATGTGTTATACTGCGACGTCCTTGTACAACATCATGCCTATTACCCAATCTGATTAAATCTCTACTGTCCTACGTGCAGATCTGACAGCGACCCTTAAGGGTCATGTTGTAATGACCTATGCAGCTTTCAAAAATCTGAAAGTGAATTAAATTGTCATGATCTTCAACCACACTAGTCAGTCTCCCAAACGCGAAGATATAATACTTCGTCTGATTGGCTGATAAAATTAATGATTATGGTAATAGCATAGGTCACCAAAACATGACCCTAAAGTAATCACTGTCAGATCTGCACTTAGAACAGTAGTAATCTGATTTCAGTCAGATTGGCCTATTACCACGGCATTTGAGAATTTCTGAAAACCGCTGTCATCATGAGTCTGATTTAAATAGCCTGTATGTAAACACATTATCTGGAAATTTACATAGCCATCAAGTGTACCAGTTGGAATAAATACTACGTCCATAGTAATATATAAATATTTTGGATTTGACTTACATGTACACATTTAAGTATCTGATAATGACACATTAATGGCACATTCAACTCCAGTTCCATTTGTGTACCTTTCACAATATCAACAAACAGGATGCTTCAGTTTGAACAATACAATCAGAATGTATGAGCGTCGTAAGGGACAAAAAATGGTTCATTTAGAAAACTGCAGTCGAGAATCTGAATTTCACGTATTGAGTCAAATTATTGGTGTTAAAACTTCCATTTCATATTTCCAGTTCAGCAACTTTATATATTGAATTATACGCCGGAGGTTGAAATTTTAATGTTGTGTGTCTAGAATTCTAATAAAGGGTGCATTGTTAGATTCGCGATTTTCGTTTCAATGTGGGATTCTTAGATCACTAGTATAAAGCAAGCTAATGGACCCGATCAATCTTTTAGAATCATTTAAGCTGCTTTCAAGCCATGGGACATACAGTTAAAGTTGGAATTACCTAAAAATATACCAGGTAATATAATTATATAAGAATATAACAAATCATAATTATTTAATGGACCTAATACAACTCAACCATAAAAAGATCTTAATTAAATTTATAAATTTAAATTTGCACGTTTTTGTTAAACGTATTGCCTTTACATAACATTTCCCGAACTAATTTTGTTTTCTTTGGATACAATGCTACTGACCATCACTGAATTTTACAATTCCGTGGTGATAGGACGTTTTCTTAGAGCTCCGCGCGTTAAAGGTCATCTTGAATCACCCAGCACTTGGACGAACATGTTGAACGGAAATGAAAATTATTCACCGTGAACAATAGACAACCACGTTAATTACTGCTGAAGTATGATAACAATGGAAACATATAAGTATACTAAATTGTTTGGACATGTTTTCGAATCAGTTACGCGGTAATAGGACGTACTAGTCTACTTTGGAACAGTGTTAAAATAGCCTAATTTCACAATCAGCACACAAACGAGTTCCCATTACCAGGCCCAATCGGAGAGGGGCGGGGTCAATGGGATCATATGGCCCGAAGCTTAACTCCTAAGGAGCCTCGAAATTCTGAAAATAATAAATATATTTCGTTGTTTACTTAGTTGTCTCTAAAATCGTTATATAGTAAATTATATGGACTGGTTTTGACATTCATTTTCCAAATTTCGTTTACTTATCCAAAGGTCATTGTTGCTTGTAGAGTAATTAATTTTGATATTAAAAATTAACATCATTATTCAAATACTAGGTTAAAGTGACCTAGATCTCATGCCTACTTCAGGTCAAAAAAAGTTTTATTAACAGTCAGTGTATATGTCTGTGTTGCATCGAGGAGAACTGTAACTCTGCACACATTTATTTTCGAATATCGACTCTTTTCAATTTAATAAATAATTTAAATTATAGTTTGGCTACCAAATTGTCATGCTTCGCAAATTTGGCTAACCTTTACTGATCTTTTCTGAACGTATCATAGTGCTGCACTGCCCATCCGTAGTGAGAAATTGCTCGAGGTCTTTACTGTTATGAAGATAACTTGACGTCTTACATGTAATGAGAACTAACTTAACCTTTTACATGTAATGAGAGATAACTTGACGTCTTACATGTTATAAGATAACCTGGTGACACTTTATTTCAGAAAAAAATCACAGGTCTATCCCAAACCATTTCCCATTTCCGTGCTGAAAAGGTAAGGTCACAATAAAACAGAAAATTGTTTCTTTATCTTAACGTAACATTTTCGTTTCTAATATATATCCATTTATAATAAGATTTATTTTGACGTAGATTTTCTCAGATATTAATCACTATTATAACGTCTCTTGGCTGATTCGAGTTTCTGGTGAAAAATATATTTTAATGATGTATGTTTTATGATAATTTATGAACTTTGTTCGTGTCTAGGCTAGTACAAAGTAACAAAGAAAAGAGTGAAGCCAACAGGCTTTGTAAAATTTAACAAATAATTTATTTCCCTGGAAAAACAAGGTAAAAATATGAAAAAGGACTTACGGTTTATGAATCTAATCCAAAATTAATCCTAGAATTAATAAATATAAATCCTGGCAATAAAAAGTCCTAAGTGAATCACAGTTCGAATCCCGATGAAGTTCCAATATGGAAGGCGATGACGTCTTCTATAACATGTTTTGTGTTGACGTGTCGACAGTTCCTTGTTGAATCACCAAGAATAATAATCCGGCTTTAGAATTCAGAATACGTTCCAATAAATGTCTTTGTCCAAGAATTTGAATGAGCACAAGTGGTTTTCAGGGAAAATAAGTTATTAATTCCGAAAAATAGAAAAATTCAAATCAAACTGGCAACAACAGAAATACCTTTTAACTCCGAACGTATTAATTACGACTGAATTAAATCACTATAATAAGATGACCTATAACCCCAACTGATACGCAATTCAGATCCTCGTAATGGGTCACGTGATCACTTAGTCCGAGCAACCCAAAAAAGGCTACAAGTCTAGTATCACGTAGGCCAGATATGACCTTGACTGAAATCAGTGATTCCTTCAGTGGGAATGAATTAAAAAAATAATTTAAAAATTGTTTAACAGAAAGTGAATCTAGGTCACCGATTGATACAATGTAAACAAGCCACTGCTTGTCTATCAGGCTAAAACAAACTGAACTGAATTTTCTGGAAAAATGTCAAATCCAGTGAATAAAGTTATCATTACAATAACATGTAATGGAATGAAATAAAAAATATAAAAAAATTAAAATTAACAAACAAGTAATTAAATTACATATACGTAACAACTTCAAAATGTATCACCATTCAGTATTTTCTTACATTCCATTCTAAGCTCAGGTGATAAAGATCGAGTTAATGTCAAATTCAATACGATAATAAATGCAATATTTATGCAAGATCTAGAACTTTTGCATCATTAGGAACATTGTTTCTTGAAAACACAGTGAGTACTTTGGTAAATGAAAAGGCAGCATAGACCACAGAATACACATTTGAGTCAGCACGGGAATCAGAAACATGTCTCCCTAAAACGTTTCCGGAACGAATCTCATACATGGGTATGTTACAATTTTTAACTTTCCAGAAAAACAGTCTCATAACAAAAATTAGATGCGGATAATATGAGCATACATCTTTTACCTGCATATAAGAATGAGGTTCATTACATCTACTTTTATGCTTCAATGCTACCTTTCCAACCTAAATTAATTTTCTAAACTCATAAACACTGCTTGTAGCCCCATTCCGTCAATTTACGTCACAGTTTGCAATAAAACAAGACATTCAGCATGTTGTTTACTGATACAACAAATACAAATCAAGTATGCATTATTACTGAATGTGCTACTTGTTTTAAACGAGGCTCGCTGTACAATACTTTTAAAGTTTCATGATGATTTACTCTTTCGGTTTTTGACACATGCAGGGCCATCGTAATGGGCCTCCAATTCGGGTCGATGAGCACCATTTCATAGAGATTCCGGTATTTTTGTTTCAAATTGTGGCGGAGGGGGGGGGAGGGGGACAGTGTTTCATCCAGCGCACACTTGCAACGGCCGTGGTCACATGCTTCGAAAATATTGCGAATGGATTGAGACATTATGTACCTGGACATTTACAAGCAGCATGCCATCATATTATCAGTCAATTATGATTTTAACTTTTATGCTTTCATTTTAGTGATATAATTTAAGACCAAATAGAGTTTGTGCAATTCGGCATCTATTGTCTGTCGTCCATCTTGCATTTGTTATTGACCCAATGGCTTTATTTTGACCTGCTATTTTTTTTTTCTAAACCTGCAACATATGTCTATATTGTCAAGACTTCAGATGAGCTAAATTCAAACAGTCTTTTTATCAGACCACCCTCGTCATAGTATTGAAACTGCCCTTCTGAGAGTAGTTCACGACCTTCTATCTGCTTTGGTTAGTGGAAAGATTACAGTCCTCACCCACCTTGACTTTCCTGCGACATTTGATACAGTAGACAATGATATATTACTTCACCGTCTCCAGCATGTATTTAGTGTTCATGATAAAGCCTTACTATGGTTAAAGTCATATTTAGTCAACAGGATGCAATTGTTTCCATAAATGGAAAATATCTCAGCCCATTTGATATATGTTTCAGTGTTTCACAAGGCTCTGTTCTCGACCCCGTTCTCTTCATTCTATATACTCAGCCGCTCTCAAGTGTCATTGATCGACATCCGGTATCTCACCAATTGTACGCTGATGACACACAAAGATGCTAAACTAGCTGCCCAACTAAGTTGAGGCTACCATCTAAGGCGTAGAAACGTTTCATTTCCGATGTGGAGTCATTGATGGCATGCAACAAGCTGCAGATGAATGATGATAAAAATGAAGCCTTCCTGATCACCACGCAAATACATTCTCATTCAGGTCCTTTACCTCAGACAATACGTATCGGCAATACCTACATTAAATTCACACAGTCAGGTGTCACTCTCAAATCTGGACTATTGTAATTCAATTATATCTGGTACATCTCGGTAAGAGCTATAGGAACTTTAAAAAGTTCAAAACACACCTCTTCCTGTTCTGTCACCTCCAATGACTGCCAGAATAAAACGCAATATCTGTTCACTATGCTACATTTCGTTGAGTGTCTCCAGTCCAATATACATATCTGACTTTACCCATATGTACACCCCATTTAGAAACCTATCTCCTCTTCCGACACTAGTATTCTCATTGTTCTCACTGTTAAAACGAATTCATACGGACAACGTTTGATTGTATATCAATGCCCAGCTACGTGGAACGAATTGCCTATTGATCATAGACACAATGACACTGTGATCTCATTCATGAGTGCTTTTAAAACTCGACTATTTCGATTACAATAGCAAAGACTTAATAATGTTTACTTCCTTAATTATTGTCAGCATGTTTTTGTTTTGTAATTTGATGGTGTTTTGTAAATCTTGTCTTTGCATATGTTTTTATGTGTTATCTACTATTGTAAAGAACTTAGAGTTTCTAAAGATTTAGGCGCTGTAATAAGTCAACATTATTATTATTATTATTATTATTATTATTATTATTATTAAATAATTAACAATGTTCGCGCATAATAATGATGTAATATTTATACTAAATGTAAGAGACACAGGATTTAGTAACCAAGCAATCAAGGGCCGCATATTGGAAATTTTTGGGGACGTATCACTCTTCCAGCTGATATATGTGCATCTCAAAAATGCAAATTTATCCCGATTATTGAAATATGGGTGCATTTAAGTCCGAATTGACTCATGATTGACCATTTATTTTTGTTGTAGACGTTGGACATGGACAAGTTCACCATATTATCAATTGCTGTAATCCTATTTCTTCTAACAGTTCCAAATTCCGGAGGTTTGTATAACATATGTTATCTTATACATGTACATATCTTTTTCTTCTCAGTAGTTTGCATAATCAGGAAACTGACCCTAAAGCAAATCATATCACATTTCCTCCTACGCATGTATTTATTAGGAGAGATGGATTGTTCACAGTAGGAGTGCTACGGTCATTTTAAAGAAAGTTATTCTTTACAAATGCACGTGTCATTTACTTTTGAAGACAAACATGTAATCTTAGACAATTCTTAAACCTGTTTTTATTACTATTACTTTTTATTTTTTCTGTAGAGGTAGGGGTATTTTTGTACCAAAGAGTTAAATACAAGAAAATAGAAAAGGCATGAAAATTCCCTAAATCCTAGTTAAAATTTCCGAATGCATGCATGTATTAGTGCTCTAACTGTTGCAGTGATTGGCCTCAGTGTTACCAAGTTTATGTGTCAGTTCAAGATATTAAAATTCATATGAAATGTGGTCTTTAAGGAGGGAAGAGTATCGTATGTGCACCATGTTTTAAAGCAGAGTTTCTAACAAAGTAGATAGTGCCTACCTGCTTAAACCCTGTCGCGCAAGCCAGGAGAACCCGCATGTTTTCTTCTTCTAGCAAACCGATTATCGCAAATTTGTTGACCGTATCAGAGATGTCCTGCTTTGAAAAGTAGGCAGTTTTTAGTAATCATTTTATCGTTTTGTCCGACCATAAATCTGTGTTTACATTACTTCGTTCATCTCGCGTTTTCCCCAACGCGACAGCAGCGTTGCACAAATTTGCGCTTCATATTATTTTGTATACGTACACTAGTAGTAAGTTTATGTATCTTTTGATCAAATTACTCTCTAATATATATTTTCACTAATCACACTAGCCTGGGAATATATATGTACGTTATGGTACTCTCTGCTCATTTAATGATTTGTCTTAGAGGGGTAGATACAATAAGGGTCAGATTCAACCCTATTACAACAATGTCTCATACTTTCTGTAAAGGCTCATGGCAATGAGGTTTGTGCAAAAAATTATTAAATGTTGTCACATTCAGTTGAAAAATCCGAAGCTTCCAAAGGCTATCAAGGCATAACTTTTGATTCAAGTATTTGAAATATTTGATTTCTGTACTCGTTGTTTGAAATTTGATATGCACATGTATATGCCCAATAACTCTTCAGTAGTAGTGCAGTCCGAAAATTTGTATTTTCGTTTGTTTGGGGGTTTTTTTCTGGATAAGACTACCTTTTGGTTTACGTGTACGTAAATATGTAAGAGAGAATTCCCAAACAAATTTCTTGAAAATATTTGCATTTATTTTAATTGTTTGGATTTTCATAACGAAATACTACTTGTGCACTTACTCGCTTTCATACTTTTTTTTATATATTTTTATGATTCTTTTGAAAACATTATTTGCTATGTATAATACAATTAACTGACACTACACGATTTTCCAGCTCAAGAACAAGAAGATAAGAATCTTGAGTTGATAATGAAAATCAGAATGGTTTATTGTTAAAACCTAGTACTATATCTTATAATATTGTGCCTAAATTTAATGTCTATCTTCAGATAACCTCGTGCCCTTCACGATGTAAATACTAACAACTCTTTCAGTTTCTATTATTATTTCACCAACTAAACTTTGCCCTTGCAAACGATATGGCAAATTTTGAGTGAACTAGTTACTCTTGAAAACTGTGTCCTTTCACGCATGTGTGTTTGAGAAGATGGATATGAAAGTTGTATGGACAATGTGTAACCATAAAATCTACATACAAATCAACATGGTAAGTTAATATTTTAATGATGGATGCACGTGACACAAAGAATTTATTATTAAAGTTAGAATGATATGCCTTTATTGAGTCATCGAAATCTTTATAAAATAATATGAATAATATGAATATTATAAGAGCAATATTATACGAACATCCCATTTATACATGTATGACGTCTCGTTTCAGCTTCATCTACATAAGTAGTACAAAACTATTTGATACTCTTACAATATATGAACGCACAGAATTAATTCACGTTTGATAATCTTAAGATTATGTCGTTAATCGGATGGGTAGTCCTAGTTTAATCTTGAACAATACACTTGATATTACACGGCATTCTGATGAGTAATACATAATATATCTCCAATAGGTAACTTTTACTCTACGTTACCTACACTTATCATCTAACTTTTGCATCAATTTCTCTGTGACTAATGCTGTCATAGTGATGAAACTTTATATATACTTTCATCATGTATTGGCGTAATTAAAACTCAACTTGAAATAACTGTCACTGTGACCTACTGGTCATAATCTGGTGACTATGTCAATGTATGCGTTAACGTGTTTCATGAATGCATGTTTATAAATATCATTTTAATACTGGAAGGTACGACTGATGGAAGAGTTGAAGTTTGTGAATTTAACGAGGTCAATCTGATCTTTCCTAATACACCTGCCACTTCTGCTGGTGATATCAAGGCTAAAACATGGAACAAAGACAACGGCATTCAACTGGCCTCTTGGATGGCGAGCACCAATTTTGAGGTCAAACCCTCATATAAGGACAGACTGACGGCCATTGGGGAGAACAGTATTAAGATTTGGAATGCCACAAGATCTGACGCTGGTACCTACATACTGGTCTTAACTATTGGGTCAAAACAGGACTTCATAGAGTTTGTGGCACATCTAAAAGTATTAGGTAATTTATTACAGTGATCCATATAGTCAATTCGCATGCCTGGAAAGGAATGGTAGGAGGATAAACCAAAATGTAACTGAATACTTGAACAAATTAGTAATAGAAGTATTTCCACTGGTCAACGAAAACCGAACGCAGATTGTGATGTTATTAGGGAAGATTTACAGGTAAACGTTTTTATTAATATACACTGAAAAGGAAATTATTTTAATATTCGATATTAAGAAGAGCACAAATATTTAAATGGAATAAAAATGTAAGTGCCTATCCTGTTTTTAATTTTACTATTAAAAAACACCCCTTTTCAAAGGGTATTTCCTCCTTCGTACCGGCCAAGGAATTGTTAATTAAAATCTATGATTCTTTGAAACACTTACTTAACAAAAGGAATAGATTTTGTATATAAAAATACTATAACAAAATAGTCTTCTAGCAACATGGGAATGCTTGAGTTATGCTGCAATGTCAATGATTCAAAATGTACAGTTGTAGCTTTTTTATTCAGATTGCATGTTTCTTTCCATGGCATTAACATAGTATGCAAATACTTATTTTGTCTATGGTTAGGTGTTTGTGATTGTTCTTTGTCGTCCGCCTTGAAAAAGGTTTTCTCATTGCAGTTTTTATTACATATCATATCATGTAAGTGCAATAAAAACACCCCATGACTTTCCAATGACGTCGTACAACCAAGCATCTGGCCTGGTTTCATTAAAATTATCTCCCCTCATACAGGTTGTGCTGTACCTTGCTTAAGTTATCTCTATTCTAGTTTCAATATTTAACACACTGAAACATTTTCTAAAGCAAGACGTCTCTTAAGAAACTTTTTGGATGGTATTTTAATTCCTCATGCCTGCTAAATGTTCTGTGAAAATATAAGTGTTACCAATTCTTTCACCACATGTCATAAAATAAAAATGTTGTATTTGTATATCATACTCAGATTTCTCAAAAAATGGCAGTCCTGACTTTTCTAGTTCATACATACATCTTTCTTTCCGATTTGGACAGCTCCTGTCGCTATCTGAAGTTTATACAAATACCTGTGCAGAATAACGGCAATTTCTGCGCCAGGATCTATTTGGAAAGTTATGACTACAATTTACAATTGAATGTTTATTCTCTAAAACTGGCCATGTCTTGTCCTCTGTTTTTAGAGATCTTAATGGCAATTTAGAGAGGCGACTTTTTAGTAAAATGTTCCTTTCTTTTAGACTTAAGACATTCAGCTTCCTTTGCTGGTACTAGACTTGTGTAAGTTTCGATTGAATCAGGCACTTTTGAACAGGTCGGCAATTTAGGCTCGAACGATTATAGAAAGAGGTAAATACATCTTCGATCAAAACTTCAGATAAGAAAACATAAAACGCAAACCAGAATATCACAAAACAAACATTGAGTCTAAAATAGTACACTCGACAAAAGATTTACATCTCCTTTGATTTAAAAGGTTACAGAAACGTTGAATGAATGAAAACATTGGGTGTAATTTCTGAAGTAGATCAACCAACTGAGTAATCTGCATGCATATGTATAGTCCCAGATGAAACAGGAAAATACTATATTCTTTGACCTAACAGACATGAAATAATCCTTCAAATGCTATATATTACAACGCCTACTTGAAATGTGTGTTTGTGTTTGCTAAAATAATCATTATGATGTAAAATTTATGAATTTTTTTTCATAAAAGTCGCCATAAAATGTAAAAATAGCAATATCTGTACAGATAAGATCTATAATGTTAGTGTGTCTAGGATTGGCAAATGAGTTTTAGTACATGTGTTTGTTGTCCTATATACAAAAAATTAGATTGGGGCATTTTAAACCATTACCCTTTATTTTAAGAACTAACAATACGAAAACCACTAACGGTCTGATATTGTGGGTCGGTTATTGTGGTCAGAGAAGGATGATGTAAAAATCACTGTTTACAATAAAGGTCATGTTACCTACAGTATGCAAATGTTATTTTGGTGTTTAAGCAGGTTACAATAAATGTAATACTATTGTTACGCCAATAGTATGAAGGGCCTATAACAAAATAAACATCGACAGATTCAAAAAATATCAAAATAGTAAAATAGAGTTATGCTTCAACTGTTCTTCGTAAATCATTCTCTCAAACTTTGAAATTTTGTAAAAAGTAAGAAAAAGATAAATAATTCTAAAATAATGCATTAAGTATTATCAAAGAAAGCAGTATAAGGCCTTTGAAATACAGTAAACCTTAGGTGGAGATAATATTCATTTGAATATATTTTCCTTTTCACCGTGTTATAATTTTCTATAATCATAGTTTCGCCATCAGACCAATGCACCCCACATATAACTCGTGAAGGAGACACTTTGATGGCAGAGCTTCCTCTGGAGGGTTGTGGAAGTCCCAGGTTGTCCCCAATATGGATGAATCGCACTCAAAAACTAATCAACGTGAGTTATTTAAGTTTCCGTTGTGCATATTGTTAAGATATTACTGTCTGTCAATAAAGATGATGTCATTGCCTGACAGATTTTAATTTTACATGTTTTCTTTAAACTTTGAATTTAGACTTGGGAATTTTGGGTTTATTTTGAGTAGAATTAATTTAGTCGCACTAAATTGCAAACCGGTGTCAGATTAGGGTTCCCAGTGATAGGTTTCCAGATGGTTATTAAATTTTGTGAGATTCTTGTACACTGCCTCAATAAAATACAGTACACACTGTCTTCATCTGCATAACAGTATGTTATAACCTAATATAAGCCATGGTGTTGAAACAAGAGATTTTTCGTAGAATTATCTCATTTCCAGGTCAGTATCAACGTCCTTACTATTGGTCCGGGTTGGGAGCATGAAATATACATTGTCTGTGCTTTAGGGGAATCAAGACGTTGTTTCCAGGGAGACACTAAACACCTGTGTGCAAATTACACAGGTAAGATGTTGAAATTATACACTAATTACTGGGAGATAATTATTCACATAACACGTAGTTTTCCAGAACACAGTTGCAGCTGGATCGTGAAACCTCTGAATATATATTGAATATCGCTTATTTGCTTTAGTAACAGTATGTGCAAAAGGAATAAACCTATGCCCTATTACCATGCAAGTGAATTATGGTGACCCTAGTCTCCTGTAACGGGACTTTCAATGCAGACTGTAATTTAAAATCCAAACAGTTTTACAGAATAACTGAGCATCCAAACAGGATATTGCTACAGGTTTCAGGGTAATTGGAAATGACAATGATGTAGTAGAGTGCAAGAACATCGTAAATATCTACAGCGTCATAGGTACTTACTGGTCCTAGATTTTTCTGATCTTGGATACTTTTGTTGGAATGGGAGTTAGAGTGTACCCAGTATCGAAAATTTGGAATTTATTCTATATATATATATATATATATATATATATATATATATATATATATATAAGTATATATATATATATATATATACATGTGTGTGTGTCTGTGTGTGTGAGTGTAATTTAAATTCGTTCTATATCTTTATTTCCAGAATTATGGCAGAGAAATGAACGCAAATCTCAGTCACTAACAGCGATCATAATACCAGCTATTATCGTCCCCTCTGTGATGTTAGTGACCGTTATTTTGGTGTATTATTTGAGAGCGAAATGGAATCAGGCGAAATCAGCTAGTAAGGACACCAGCAGGTTTTCAAAGATTGAATTCACCTTTAATAAAGCTGTCTGTGTCAAACAATATAGTGTAATGCATAATAGTTTTCACGGCTATTAGTTCTTTTGGGAACAGAAATTGACCAATCAGGCAAACCCAGTTTACAATATATGATGGATTGGCCTATAAAGATTCATTGATACCTAGTAACTTATCTGAGTTTCCTCCCCTTCCATAGATCTGCCAGGACTCCATGATAGCTATTCAGTTGTATCGCCTAGTTATCAAATAGTTTGAGATATATTCACAGATTATAATGTGCATGGTCATTTTGTAAAAAATTTTCTTTTATATCAACTCTGCAATCTAATACTTTCTTTAATTTTTAAGTTATCTATCTCAGTGTAAGTTTAAATAATCATTCGAGAATCAGAGAGTCTCGGATGGTTAAGAATCGATTGAGGATAAAAGATAACAGCTTGAGGTGAAGAGTAAACGATCACTTGAACCGAAATCCCTAAGTTTATGGTCATTTCTATCGAACAGAAATTGAAGCGTCTATAGAGTAAAATTAGTACTACTTTTCCTTCTTTTTATACTTTTAGCGTCTGAGTTTAGACGATTGGAAATGAACGCTATGTCTCAAAATGTAAACTGATTTTTTCCTCCATTTGGCGAAAATATTTTATGTATGGGATCCGTATTTGACAAATTTTATTGTTATTTGCCATTCTCCAACATTCATCTCTTACATTCAACAGATGTTCCCGAGGAAGATTGTGCTTTGATGGAAGATGACAGATCAACCAAAGGTAAAAAAGTGACATAAATCTTAATAGATTTGAATGTTATCATCTGTGATATAACTGGAAAAAATGAAGTATATTCTGTTTTCCCGATCAGATAACAGATTTGTCTTGTTTTAATGAAAACCTCTGGAAGGTGTAAGAATATCACATCATTTGATTATTGTGTATGCCGAGCAATAATGTCCGATAAAGACCTATCGTGCTCAGAAGCAAGACAATTCCGAACGGCTTTGAAAACACTCTTTCTGAGTTTGGATTGTTTAGATGAAAGTATTTTATGTCAATGCATGCAAGAAAAGGTACATATATCGTCATAGATGCATTTAAATTTAACTTGAAATATCATTATAATTGCATAGTCATTCGCATTGTGACTTAAGTCCTAGATCATGCATGGTAGTTGTATATATTAATTAGTTATACAGTGTAAATTTATGCATTATAAATAATTAGAAAATAATAGATCGCTGATTATTTTGGTGTTTATAAGAATTGCCGACACTAATTAATTCATTTGATTCCATTGATTCTAATCAAAGACGGGACCATCAACACGTCATAAGCATTTAGTAAGACAATCACCTAGCGACCACACATCATGAAACTCTAATTTCATACTTGCATGTTTTGTTTCTTGTTTCCCATTTGTATTACTCACCAACAAGCGTTTACAAGCCGAATATTAGTACTTCACGCCATGTAATACAAAACTTGACCCAAACACCTAATACAAAGAATTATTCCTATCTCACATTACTAAATGCGTACACCTAAAATATCCATAGAATCTCTATGTTAAGAATGTAAGGAGGTTCCATTTAACGACATTAATCCATGCTGTCATAACCGTTCGTGAATACCGTACATTGTGACATCTGCTCCTAGAAATTCGCTGATTACTCGGGCTGAGAAATATCGTTACAACACTAGCACATGTCCTAGGTTTCTAACAATATGGTTATAAATTTGGGGATCCAAGAGTAACGAAGTTAGGACCCCAGAGTTATGCTAATAGGGGGTTAGATTTGGACCAGACATCAAAGTCAGCTATATGTATAAATTTGTCAGATCATGTATTGAAAGTGTATATATAGTTCAGGAGTGGGGATCTAAATGGATTCTAAAGTAAGTCTCATGGACCAACTTCCTGGATGTAAGAAGAGACCCGGTGGCCAAAGTCGGTTCCACGTCTGAATTCATCTCTTCACATCTTTAAAGCTTTTATATAGCCTCAGGATGTGGATCTTAATAACTGGTAAGTTGTGACCTAGGATCCAAAATTGTATATCCTAGTGAAGGAGCAATGGGTCTCATTGAAAAACTATCTGAAATATGTTGACACTTGGGTAGGTCATCATGCACCAATTTTCAGACATGTCTGCCTCATAGTTTTAAGAGTAATTTAAATTTTTATGCAAACACTCTTAGCTACCAGCAGCCTCACCGACAGGCAGGGGCTGTTTTAAAATGTAGAAACATTTGAGCAAGTCTACATACCAATTCCAGTCAGGTACTTGGGATTAATATCTATTTTCTATGGTGTAGGAGGATTTGCGTAACAGTTGAAATATCTGAAATTATTAGACAGTTTATGTAGAATTAGCTCCACCCACATGCGATGGATGGAAATTCCAAAACCGTTGTCCGCATATATAGATCACCCTTAATCACAACCCTAGTCTTCAAGTTTCTATTCTGAACGATGTACGAAGAGTTTTGCAACATTACAAACTCACGCACGCGCGAATTCACACACGCATGTGTAAATCACATAATGCGCAACTGTTCATAGAAATGCGTGGACATAATAAAAAAGATGGTTCATGCATACCGAGGAAGTCAGATTGTTAGTTATATTCTTTCAAGCACTAGAAACTTAAAGAAATATTGGCACAAATGATTACAGGGAATATAAAAATAATCTTTAATGATACAAAGAGAAATTCCTTATCGATATGTATCATCACTATAACGAAAAATACTTCCTCTCCATTGGATTCAATGTAAAGCTAGGAGATAATAAAAAAGTCAATTTTTTCAGTTATTACTGCTCAGGAAGAATGTTTGCTGAAACAGCAATACCTGTTATTATAATGCGCTTTCTGGTTGGTGGCACAATGGTGTCACAATATTAAAGATTGTTCTGCCGTAAATTTTATTTACCTTCAACCAGTCAGAAAGCGCGTTATTTTTTTAATTATGTTAGAATACCTGCCCTGTGCCCTGGCCAATATTCTTTCTTTTTTCTGGGTGGGTGGGTGGGTGTGGGTGTGTGACCGAATAGGTGACATATTTAAAAAGTAACTATCCATTTTTTTTTACAGTTTTAACAGACATCAAGCGATATCTCATTAATCAATATAAAACTATGATAGGAGTGGAGCTTTCTCCTTCCGGCGAAGGGAATTTCGTACATGTATCAGAAGTGTACTGTGACCTACAAATCACAAGTGTAAGGAAAGAAGATTTAGAAGAACGGGCAAATGTTGCATTTCTGAAGGATATATTATATACAGATAAAACATATGGAAATACAGCAGAAAATGTCCGACTGACTCCAGCAGTAATTCTCGGCCAATGTGGAATTGGCAAATCCATTTGGTGTAAACATCTTGTTCATGAGTGGTGTATTTATCAAGGCCATAAGGAAAAAAATGTAAAGGTACCAATAGTTGGAAAGTTTGAGATTCTGCTGTTTGTACCATTAAAATGTAAGCTAGAAGGGTATTCCTTTGTGGAATGTTTAAGAAATCAATTATTTTGCAGTGCTGCAAACTACTTTGAATATACAATTAATTATATTTCAAAACACAGGGAATCCGTTCTTATTATAATAGATGGATTGGATGCAGTTATCGATAATCAGGAGCCCATTGCAAACTTGTTAACGACAAAAGAAATATTCCCGTGTACAATAGTACTTACATCAAGACCAGCTGGTTTAGAATGCTTGCTAGAGAAAAACCCAATAGCAATACGTCTATTCGAAATACAAGGGATGGGTCTTGACATATCCCTTGAATATGCCGGAAAAGTTCTGGGCATTCTTAATCGGAGTCGCCATAAAAAGCTAATTGTAAATCAATATTGGGATTGCTTGAGAAATTTACAGATACAAAGTTTATGTGGAATTCCTTTTCTTTGCTTGTCCTTGATATTTTATTGGCTGGACCGACAGGCCCTCTCTGGCAGCATGACAGATATTATGTTCTATATAGTAGAATGCTACATACGCCGTGCAATGACAAGAAGATGGTTCTTAGATAACATTGGCAAGGTCTTAGAGGACAACGACTTTGACATCTCAAAACCTATTACAAAGATCAAGAATAAACAATGCTTGAGAGAATACGGCTTTCTTTTAAAGGTGATGAGTGACGTGGCTAATGAGATCTGGAAACTGCAATTACAGAAGACAAAAAACGTAAAATGTATCGAGAATGTCAATTTAAGAATTGACGCTGCACAAGACTGTGTCGATCTCTGTGTTGAAACCGGAATTTTGATAAAAACCGTTTCTCTTAAAATGGCGAAAGAGCAAACTCAAATTGCCTTCAGTCATGTTCTACTGTTTGACTTTTTTCTTGCTTTATCGCTTGCCATAGGGAAGCAAGATTCATTCAGTGGATGTCTGCCAAGCCATGGAACTGTTTCAGGCGACAGTTATATCAATCTCATGCTCCAAGAACTGACCACAAACAAACCATCGTATTGCAAGTTACAATGAGAGGATTTAAAGGAAACTGATATCTTGAGAATGTTAGGCCTATAGCTCATGTATGCGATGGAAAGAAAGAAAAAACATTGCAAAATTTGTTCTGCTATAAAGTTGAAACAGGATATAATATGTTTTCATCCGCACATTCCTAAGAATGAAATTGAACATGTAATATTGCTTTCGAAGTAAGTATTGAAAACTGCATATCACTGTGCATAAACAACAGGAATGCAGTAAGCAGATGCTTTTGAATAAGGTAAAAATCTATTCTGTAACCAAGGATGCCATAGTAACAGGAGTTTTTACTTCGGACAAGATCCGTTCATAATGGCATTCTTGCATAAGAAAACCATGAGGCACTGGTATTTTCGCCGGCGTTTAAAAGGTTTAGTTAATTAATGGAACTGTCTAGCATAAGGTAAAAATACAAAGCGTATAAAAGCTGAATGATAATATTGCATAATCTTGCTTTTGAAAAATACTCGCCTACACCTCTTGACATTCTACGCAAGTCTCTAAATCGTCAACAGCTGCAACTTAAGGAAGATAGGATCAAACCTGATGCAAATGCTCAGAGATGAGATGAAATTATGTGGCAGTTCCAAGTTCCAGAATAGATTACAACATTCAGGACAATACACTCAGCTTCTGGGTATTATTCCATAGTAATAGTATGTTCCCATACCGTATAACCGATGGATCATTCTGGAACGCAGAATAATTATCAAAAAATTATTTTAAGATCTATGTCACGGAATTTTCTATACTTAATGTTTATGCATTGTGTCTGAATTAAAATGTGCTTGGGTTTCGTTTCCGCATTGTCCGAGAATGGTTTATTTAAGTCTTACATATTTCACAACACTGAGTACGGTTCACCCCATGCTGCACGACCAAAGTGCTTGCAATAAGAAAGCCTATAAATTTAAGCTCTCAACAACATAACCAGGGTAGTTATAGACTTGACTTAGACAGTACCGTCACACCACAAAAGGTTTTGTCAGGAAGCTCTTCCCTTTATGGGAGCAAAATCTTCATCTGTAAGGGTCTGTGAAATATAAATTGTATTCTATTGTGGCTATACATAATATGTTATATAATTGTTTCAATATATAGGATGCTCAGGTATTTATTCTAAATTTTACAGATAGTCAGACCTATGTCATATAACGCCATGTTATTAGATACACTATAGTCGGTTTTGAATTTAGCGATTTTATAACTGAGCAGACGAATTTAATTCATTTAAATCTTGTATGAATTAAAGGTTGAGAAAATGTTCCAGGTCTTAAAGTTCTGTAAGATTCTTCTTGTACGATACATGTTCGCTTACAAACTTGGCTATAATAATAATTATCTTGAACAGATGTTCCGATGAAATGATTTATTATGTAATAATCAACTCCACGTGAGCGCATGTGTAGCGTACATCATTGCATTTAGACATCTATTTCACAGCTTAGCATTATATTTTCATCTGTTTGGCTGGGGGGGGGGGGGTTTGTCAGCTGTAGAACTGTTTGGCTGTTTAGAGAGGATGCATGTTTGTTAGTTGTAGAGGTACTTGAATGTCTGGCTCTATCACCAGTTGTTTGGCTGTGTATATTTTGCTATCCTGGTTCGTATGCTTAGCAGCTATAGATCTATTTGGCTGGTTGGATGTCTGGATCTATCAGGTCTGTTTGGCTGTATGGCAGCTGTATAGCTGTTTGGCTGGTTGGATGTTTGTATCTATCCGGTCTGTTTGGCTCTCTATGTTTGTCTGTTTGGAGAAGATGTCTGTTTTGGTAGCTGTAGAGCTGTTTGAGCTTCTGGATGTGTCTGGAACTTGGAGGTGTCAATTTGGACGTGCGAATTTATCCATAGAGCAGATAGCCTGGCCGGAGTGTCGTGGTACTCGGTGAGTTGTTATATAACCTGTGTGGTGCTGTTGGTGATGACGTTGGCTCTGAGGAAGATTGTGGTTATCTCGTGTTGAGGGAGCACCTGGTCTGTACAGAGCAGGGAGGGCTCTTGAGGAATCCTTCGGAAGACTGGAAGAAGAGGGCCATGCGTGGTGGCTCCCTGAGCATCCGACAGAGCGGTGGGACTGAAGATAATTTTTGGTCGTCAACTGGACTCCACAAGTTGTATGCTCTATTTTCTGTATTTATCAGTGTCGCTATCTGAGTGAAAATCCTAAATGCATTCAGTATCATTATTTGAGTGAAATCATATATATTTGCATACATCCTACTTGGGGATCAAATATTACCAGCATTTGTACAAATTCCTTACTCTATTCACCCTTGGTGAATGATCATCATTTATTCATAGTTGTGTAAATTCATACTTTGATACTCTTGGTGGAAGATGCAATACTGTTCGTTTCGTGTTGATTTCTAAACACTGACAGATAAGTCAATCATATTTTGTTCATAAATTCCATTTATTTATTTTTGTTGACTATTCATTTAAGTTGCATGTTATGATTCGGTCAAGCTAGCAACTAATATTTCCCTTGTATTAGTTCTTTAATTTGGTGTGCATCATTTTGTAAAATTCATTATCGGAATTTATGCGCACGAGTTTGGTGTCAAATTTAATTATTTGTATTCACATTATAAATAAACATCTCATTCACAAAATTGATATCTAGTGTCTTTGTTATAATCTAATCTGAACCCGGTTCATCCAGTTACAATGTAAAACTCGTTATCAGGAAGAACATTAGCCGTTCTCTCCAATATATGAGACAGTCTTTAGCAGCCATCTACAGATACAAGCACGTTTGCATGTGTGTGTGTATGGCATCTCGACACATTCAACGACTATTCGACTTCCGGAAGATGAACACAGCACTTGCAAAATCCTGGTTTGACAAAGAAGTCTCCTCAGCAAGTATGCGTGCTCACCTGTACATCTTGCCCTGATTTACGTGCGGCATTGTAGAATCTTTTATTTTCATTTATATATGGTGGTTGAAAGAGAAATGCAAATACTATTCTACTAATACTTTGTCCTAGCAAGTGTCCTTTTCTTCTCCTCAATGTTGTGTGTGTGTGTGTGTGTGTGTGTGTGTGTGTGTGTGTGTGTGTGTGTTTTTGTGTGTGTGTGTGTGTGTGTGTGTGTGATTTGGATTTTTAACATAACTTTAACAATTTTTCAGTCATATCGCTACGATGTTTGCTGTGTGGCAGTTTATAGTGATGTCTATCACCAGGGCATCATGCCGCAGACATATAGCATGATGTCCCACCCAGTCACATTATCCTGACACCAGGCCCACAAGTCCTAACACTAACCTCATAATGCTGAGCGCCTAGCTTGTTATGATACATAATAACATTTAAGAAAATATTAATGTTGTTTATTGTCGATTTGAAGCAACTAAACAAAAGTGTCGTGCAACGTTTTAGAAAAATTGTTAGTTTACAGATTTCATTTCATCATTGTAAAGCTAAACCAAACAGCATCAGCCCTGATAGCAAGATTACTAATACAGTATGGTATAAAGAAGGAATTGCATATTTCATGTCATAAATATAAACATTTGAATACGGTTAGAGTACTAGTCGAAAATCGCGTAAACTTTTACGAGATTTATGCAACAATTTGACACAGAGATGACATTTATGGAAAGCAAGCTTCGGTTTAGAACAAAGCACGATGCATCTGCATATACGAAATAGATGTTTTTGAATCGGAAATAAATCTGAAATGAATTATAACAAATTTGCAAGGATTGAATAAACGACACAAATAACTGAAAACTACAGTTTATGTTCTATATGGATATCCTGTTGGTTTGTTTATAAGGCCTAAAGACAATTTGTCAAGCATGAAGGATGCTGTGAATGAATCTTTTGTTAGCATTAAAATGTCTGACAAAGAAAAGCATTTCAGACATCTTTACCATGATCATGAAGGCCCAGTTGTTTAGACAAATATCAGTCAATTGTGCAAACAAATGTAATGGGACCTGAATTAAATAAACTAAAACGAAGTAAAACAATGATAGAATCAAATGCGTAAAAGACCCCCATACAGAAGGCTGTATTCTAGGCATGTTGATAACCAGTGGCAAACTTAGATGATATGCAAGCACATGAACAATTCGACGATGTATACGAATATATTTTGACGGTGATATATGTTTTCTCTGTATACGCCAGGTCTGAGAAAGCTAAAACAGAAAATGGAGATGGCTTGAACGAATGCTTTCATTAAAATCTTCAAACTCAAAGACTAAAATGATATAGTTTGATGATGGAAGAGACTTTTATAATCATAGAATCAAAGATTTGTTACAAAAGAAAACATTAGAAATTTTTCACCTAAGACAAAAAGCGTCTGTATTACAAAAGTTCTGCAGAACTCTGTACACTAGAATTTTGGAAGTATTTCACCCAAATGAGCTAGAAATTGGATTGACGCTTTACCAGATCTAATTCATGGATACAGTATCATCACATAGCAACAGACATTTCACCAGATAAAATGAGAAAATTACAGAACAGATTTAAACTATGCATCAATCTCCTAAAATCAAAATTTTCTAAGCGGTAAGAATTTCACAATACAAGCCAATATATTTCAAAAGGTCTACCTTGCTAACTTAATCAAAGTTATATTCAAAATGAAAAAAAAAAAAGTAATTTTCGACGATCCAATATTTAACAAAGTGAAAGACATAAAAGGAGATTATACGGATGGCACATTAAACGATGAAGACATGTCTCTAACGGTATAAAGTAAAAACTTGCAAAACGGAAAGGATATGATCGTTCGCTTGATAGTTGGCAACCAATCACAAACATATTCCACTAAAGTAAATGACAGAAACACAATAAATAGATATCAGTACTAAGGAGCATAAATTCTGTAAGTTTTTAAGGATAACGTTCTTTTCAGGAAAATTTGTGGATTTGAAATACACACAGCGTGTGAATGCAAACTGGTATTAATCACAACAGAAAGGAAGAGAAAGATTGCTTTAAAAAAATGCACACATGAAAACGCAAAAAGCGGAATCAAATCTACACATCGTACTAGAAGAATGATAAATGACAGTGAACTAAAAAATATAACATTACAAAATAACGAAGCTGTTAGAACTACATTTAAAAAAAAAACTCATAACAAATACACTGTAAAAACTTCAGACTTGAAAGCAATATCTTGAAAAAACTATAAATGGTTATGAAAATCACATAGACGTTTAGCATTCATGAGAATATTTAACGTTCTCTCCGATTCCATCCAATAAAATCATAGCAGCGATTCACACAAACGCTCAGCTAAATATGAATTGGTCTTATACAAACATTTGCCATATATGTTAACGCATCCAAACAACTTAAATCACAAAGACTTACCCAAAACGAACCAAAATCAGTTGATATGGGAAGGATTTTCACACCCGCTATGTAAATTACACACCAGTACATTTTTGCAGCTTTTAATAAATTCGGTTTTGAAAGATATTCAATTTGACATTTACTACTAGCAAAAATTAACTAAAGAAAGTATAATTAGTACATCCATACCTGTGAAATGTTACAAGTGCATCTAAGAAAAACTTGCAGAGGAATCAACTGTAAAAGACAACAGATGTAATGAGATAAAGACAGATGCAAAGGCTGGTGTTAAATTGGAGGCAATTAACGGATTAGAGAGAAATCAACAGAGACTTATATGTTAATATGGAAAAAGTACAACGAGAAAATATAATATCATGTACGGTGTTCAGGTGAAAATGGCTCAGCATGCCTATTCTTAGCAACATCTAAAGCAATATCATATAAGCATGCTTATTCTTAGTTAGCAGCGTTACGAAAATCGGACCAAGCCCAATTACAAGTAAATGGTCGCGTTAACTGCTATATTTCTCTTTTTGAAACAGAACAAACAACGCCCAATTATGTGTCTTCAAAATGGTTTGGTACTTTCTTTACACCTTTGGTCACAAATGCGAATGATAGATATAACACTGCCATAACAAGTAACATACCATATACCATGTTCAGAAAGGAATGAAGCTTTTGGGAGAACATACACTTCAAAAGTTGAATATTCAGATCACAGAAAATAAATATTAATAACTCGCAATTTGGTGGAAGAAAAAATCAAGTAATTTCCAGAAAAATTAAGTTTTCATGAAAATAATGCTCTGAATTTCTACTTTAGTATTTTTAAAATACTGTCTGTTGATTTATGTTAGAAATTTTCAATATCTTTAACTAGACAAGCAGAATCTTAATACACATTTCAGTTTTGATGTTTGGGATTTGAGAATCTTCGTTTACAGTACTTAAATTTTGGGGGCCCCGAGTGGCCGAGTGGTCTAAAGCGCTGATCGTTACGGATCACTGCCATCTCACCTCTGTCTGCGTGGATTCGAGTCCAGGCTCGGCTAACGTGGGTACGTGAGAAAGCCTGCCAGTAGCTTCTCGTGGGTCGGTGGTTCTTCCCGGGGTTTTCCAGGGTTCTTCCTCCACCATTAATACTGGCCGCCATGTGTGGCCTATCTTGTGCTGAAAAATGGCGTTAAACCCTATAACAACAACAACAACTTAAATTTTGCTATACGTTTTGGCAAAATGCACTACTGACTTTTTCTTTCATTCTCGTAAATTCCATCAACCTAATCCTCGTACCTAGAATATAACAATCAGGAGATGATTAAGTCTATGGCAGCATGAGAATTATTTTTTGGAGGGGTAATATTATAAGTATTAGATTTATTGGGGAAAGTGAACGGGAAGAGGAGTATTGACGAGTCTAGTCCGCCTTGGAAATACTAAATACATACCGTACTTTGTCATTCTTCAGTCTTGGAATACAAATGTACTCTTCTGCTCACACGCATTTCGATTGTAAACAGTTATTCCTAATTGTAGAAACCTAGATTTTCTAGATGTTCAAAAACATAAAACAATAAAAATAAAAAAAAAATTGCTCCTGTTGTGACTGAAAGAGTTGTTGTGGTGATTGGCGTCGGCAGCAAGGTTACCGTTGCTCCTATTGTTGTTGGTACTATCAGTAGTATATTTCAAGGAAGGACTGGGAAAAAAATTATTCAACACAACTTCTGAGTAAAAATGGCCACCATTGCTTTCTTATTGAAAACTTACATTTAAAAATCTTCTCCGATGACACGGTGCACCACAAAGATATGGCAGACAAAGGCCATCTGACTTCTTGAAACACGTTCTCCACACGGTACCCATAAAGGTTGTTTTTGTAGTTCTTGACAAAAAACACGAGAAGGAATTTTAGTTTGACATAAAGGTCACTTCTTTAATTTTCATAGTCGATGACTTGTTACACGGCAATCAAAGAATAAAAATTAAGTTGGTATCCTTTCCAACGCACTTCCACTTCTTCAAGTCAATGTTTGCCCACTTTACTTGCTCTTCAATCAAGAATCCATTTCTATATCATGCACGTCGTCTTCTTTCTTGGCCACTCATTGTAATAAGTTTATTTTAGCACTACTCTGTTCATGCCTTCCAGTTTATAGGCAAGAAGATCACGCTGACACACGTGTCCAATGACAAAAAACAATCCGGTTGTCCAAGTGTAAACAAATTGGTACGAAATCTCAAATAATCGGGAGCAGTATGTTTTAAATTGATGAGTACAAACTCATGAGGTGTTTGGGTGGCATCGCCATACGCATAACTCAGCGAAGGTGTTCCTGATTCCTTGGCTAACACTTGCATGTGAGATTTATCTCTTGGACTTTTAAACAATACCACAAAAATGGGCATAGAGACTGATGGTACGACGTGTTTTCTTTGTTGAAATAAACTTTGAGCAATGTAAACAATACTGTGCAGAAGAAGTTGGGAGAGTCAAAACAGATCGCCCTTCTCAAAAGTTATTTACAGAGAGTCATTCGTAAGCATACCACATCCAATATGACTACGGAATACTTCACTCGAGATAAAAGTCAAAACACTTGCTATGTCTGTCAAGACAAAGGGCTTTGGGCTCTACAATGTCCACAACTTCAAAGAAAAAGAAAGACAGGAGAACAGAAGGATAAGATAAAGATGCATGTTATCATTGGCTGAGGAAAAGAAACACTGGTCTTAAAATGTCCTAAGAAAAAGAGAACAAGCAGAAGAATGAGGATGAGAAGCGTCCTTCAGAAACAAAAAAAGAAGAACCCATACCCGTCAAGAACTTTAAGAAGGCAAGACAACAAGAAGACATTGAAGAGAAAAAACCATTGCTAGTAAAGAAAATCAAAACAAAAGAAACAGGAAAGGAAAGAAAGATGAAAATGGACCTGTATGATGTGCCACGAAATTTCATTATGATTCTTAATCAGAAAGAATATACTGAAAAATAAACGTAGACTTCTGTTTGTCTTAATTATCTGAAATTTCTAATATGGATAAAATCCATAATTACACCCACACACAAGCACAAATTAACCCATGGGAAGAAATTTCAGTTTTACTTAATTTGCCAATCATTGAATAGTATATATTTTCAAAGAGATATAGTTGGCCCTGAAAAGAACATTTTGCGTATTCTTTTATAACAAAAATAAACCTATGGGGTGAACATCGATTCCACTTCATGGGCATGTCCTACTCCTCCTGTTGCCGTTATCACAGCTTGGCTCGTGGTAGTAACTGCTGCTTCTGGCATCTCAATGGAGGTGCAAAAGGATGCGGTGATCGAAGGTTTAGACATCTTGGCTTGTGAAGGTCTCATTATCTTAGGTTGAGCTAAAGAAGTCTAATACCTTTTTCTCAGATACTTAACTCCGTCAAAATGAATGTATTGTAACAAATTTACCCTTTTATTTGTACTACTTTCCTTCTGTTTACTGTTCAAAGTTTTTAACTTCTCGTTTTCTCTTTTCTTTTCTTTTTTTTTTTTACCTATTCTTGTGGTTGCTCTTGTTGTTTAACAAATGTTTGTTCTTATTCCGTCTCAAGCTGCAAAAACACTCTCCAACTCTTCTTCATGTTTGTTTTTTTTTAAATCATCCTCCAATGGCACTGCTGCAGGAGGTGTGGAGAGTACTATGTTCGCACACAAATATTCTTGCGGAGACGATAAGAAATCAGCCAAAGCTAAATTGAAGATATCTTCATCTGGAAGAAGAAAACTTACATCAGTAGTAGTGGTCGTAATCATGGCACTATCAGTCCAAGTATTTCAGTCGTATAGCGAATAACATTCCTTTCAAGTGCACAGGATCTAGCAAGGCGTCGCACGTGTAAGGGACTGCTTAAGATGAATACAATAAACTGACAACGATCAATGCCAAACTAGTTTCTTACTCGCCTGAGATCTTTCGACCCTAACTGAGTGTTTGTCAAAGGCAAAGACAAAACAGACAACTGTAAACAGAAAAAAGCGTTCAGATTATTCACGTTTGCATAACTATTTCTACTGGAATCAAAGCTTGAAAATGTTTTGTCTCGACTAGTTGGCTTCAGCTTGACTGACGATGCTGTCTATTATATCGAGCTACAAATGGATGAACCATATCACCATCTGTTTTTCATATAAATTGGTGTAAGCCTAATCCCAAATATTTCATTGTTTCATAGTAATAATAAGTGATAGAGTGAATGATGAGCAAAATGAAAAGAAAATATTTAGATGTAAATATGCTGGCTGTAAAATGATGATGTTTTTATTTGCGCTTGGTTGTCTCTTTCTAGTCTTCTTGATTTAGGCCGCTTGGCTTCAATATTCCAAGGTGGTGTATCCAGTAAGATTACTTTTCTTTCCTGGTTTTGGAACTCATGTTCGAGTTGCGAGCAATTGCAATTAGTGTTACATCACTGTAATTGTGAGAAGAGAAGTGTTCTGCAACTAGACTTCTTTCTTGCTTCTTTGTCGTCCAGTCTGATCTGTAAAGATTGATCCTTTTGTGTAGCTTTCAGTTTCTCCGACATACTAATAGGCACAGATCTTACATGTGATGAGATAAATTACATTCTCTGTTTTCCACGTTCTGTTTGTGCCACGTAGGTTCAGTTTCTCGTTCGTCGCTGTGTTAGAGAATGTACTGGCCTCTATCTTATGTTGACAGGTTTTTAGGATTGTCTTGGCATGTGATTAGAGTCAGCTTCGCTCTGACTAGAATGTCTTTGAGGTGGGTTTTTTTTATTTGTATTTTTATTTTATTTTTTTTATTTTTTTGTCTGCGGTAGGTTACTACTGGTTTGTATATATAAAGTGACGTCAAGTGTCCGCTCTCTTCTGATTGGAAGAGATACGCCACGCGTTTAGATTGGTGGCTTATTCAATCTGTTTCAATCCGGTCCTAAACTACATAAACAGATGTAAGAGCCTATTGTATCAACTGTTCTCAAGACGACATGACAAGATGTGGGAAAAACTAGAGCCATTGGCTATCATTTTCACCATGTTGTTCATCCCAGACGACTTAGTCAATGTGAATGTATCAAGGGCCATCACCAACACTACGGATATGGATATCTGGAAGAGAGGAGTGTATTTGGAAACGCATGGGTGTCTGAAGAGAGTATCGGTGTATTAACCAGCACTTCGAAGAAGTTTGAGGAGAAGAACAGTGAAGCGGTGTTGTATTCGTTAACCTTCTTCTTTGGATAACAACCTCTACGTCCCTTTTCAGGGCCACATAGATCACTAGAGAAGAAATGTACTAATCAGTTGTTAAACATTTGTGTTGGTGTATGTTTTGCGTGTGTCTATATCTTAAACAAAAAGAAATTTAAAACCCCTACCCTTTCTCTATTAAGTGTGTGAGGGTCTAGTAGTGTGTTTATAAACACGTCCTACCCTTGCGTGATAGTATGTTTCTGTACAAGAAAGTATGGGGGGGGGATATAACACTCCTACCTTTTTTTGGATAGTAGGGATGTGTTTGATAGTAACTAAAACGCAGCCACTAGATAGTGCGGGTGTGGTGGAATGTAATGAAAAAGTGACTGCTGGATAATATATGCAGTGTGTTGGATTGTAATCAAAAAGCAATTGCTGGACAGTAGATGTGATCTGTGTTTTATAGTAATCAAATAGTGGCTGTTGGATAGTGTCACATGCTTCCTACGGTATTATTTATAATACCGCAGAAAGGTAGACAATTAAAGTTTAAATAGCTCCGAGCCTCCAGTTAGCAATGCCGACGGTCTAGGTATATAAATAACTCAAGGTGAAAAGTATAACAACTTCATAAAACATAATAAATGTATTTAATAATTTCATTGACAAATTTTCAATCGCAGTTTCTTTCGAACTAATACAATCAATTACTTATTAACAGTTGCCAATTATTATTTCATCACATGAACTTAAAGGTCTTAGGTGTTGTCTCCGTTACTCATCTGTCAATCACTTTCTTCCTCTTGTTTATCTTTGGTACTTCCGGTACCCTTGATAACGTGCTCTCCTGGCACTTCCGGATCCGTTCATATGATTCTTCCGGTGCTTACTATCACGTGCTCCTTCCGGTACTGCGCCTACACACAAACTACTGACGTCACTATGAGCGCCTACCACGTGCTCTTTGCGTCTCTTTCCTCGTCTCCGATCCTTGAGTATCGAACCTCTAACACCCACCCGGAAAGCTTCCTTAGGAATTAGAAGGGACGTATATTCTTGTCTCCTTACTCTATTCTTAGGAAAATTCATCACACTATCACAGACCTTTCATCTGAATAATGGTGAATAAATTAACAGGTCAACTCACGTATTCACATCTAAATATTCCATACACGCGTTGTTCTATAATAATTGTGTTATAGTAATAGTTCTAGTTAACGAGTGCTAATACAAGCATACACATCCCTAATTGTTAACGTCTCGATATAGTAAAATATCTTGATCAATATCAATCATTTCACACCCTACGAATTATAAAAGATAAAAACAAATATATAAACACCTATGTATGTGTGCATAAGTCCAACAATGATTAACTCTGCAGAATTCACAGTCTATATATTCATATGTTGATAAAGCGAACACAAGTTCTAACACAATTCTCTAATGAATTCAGTTATGCATTACGATGCAACATGGTAAATTACACAATCCACTTATATTTAACTCCAACAATCAACTATACGTTAATCTTGCATATTAATAATTCGCTATAGACTACGTTATAATATGTTGATAATTCAGCTATACATGGGAGATTTCATTTATAATAAACTATCTATACGTCATGATGTATCAGTCTTGCAAATTACTATTTATAAAAGTAATACAGATATTCTGGCGAAGATATGTTACCCCAAGAAGCCTTTGTTCGCAAATCCAAACCTAGAATTCCAGCTAGAATTTCCTTCCCTCCTTTAACGAATGTGCAACTTTATGCCACGCGGAGTACAGCCTAATGGCTCTTAAATTCCATATGATCCGCCCCTGGCGAGGTACGCACATGTACTGATTGAAGAATGGATTTAGTTCGAACATACGCGGATTGCTTGTTTAGAATCCACCGTGGATTTGAATCTCTCAGTTTTGATTGAATACGGTCTGGTCTCTTTGAAAACTGCCTTGATTAATTTAACCCTTACTTGTCACTCTCCGGGCTTAATGGTTAAACAACAGACAGGCAGTTTCTTTGTGTCTAGAATCGGGTCTATAGTCGTAATCTTACATAATACGTATATATATTATCCAAGCTACGCGCACGTGTTCTTAACTACGATCTAACAAAGAGACTTAGACACTTAGACGAATAGACATGTTGTACGCATGCCAGACCACCGGCTGCCTACGAGACTCTTCTATGGCGAGCTACAGCAAGGACAGAGATCCCACGGAGGTCAGAAGAAACGCTTCAAAGACAATCTGAAAGCTGCATTGAAAGCGTTCAACATAAATCCTGATTCATGGGAGCAAACAGCCAGCGATCGAGTCACTTGGCGTTCCTACGTGCACAAAGGCTCCACGTTTTGCGAATCTAGCAGGACAGCAGCTGCAGAGCTGAAGAGGCAAGCCAGAAAAGCACGTGCCATCAACCTTCCTGGAGATGTCCCACTCATCCCTTGTCCCTTCTGCAACCGAATCTTCCGTGCAAGGATTGGCCTCATAGTAGTATACTAAGAGGCTGATCCTCAACCAAAAGCTGATTCTGGACCAGACCCCCAAATTTGTCGGAGAAAAAATAAATCTTTTTTGATAGAAATTTCATATTGAACAATGAAATATTATATAATATGTATCATTATAATCCAATAAGACATGTTGGATTTGATCTAACAAACAAATTTTGTAAGAGATTTGATTCAATAAAATCAGCCTCATGCTATACTGGCATAAAACCTAAAATAATAAGCGACTGTATTAAAAAAGTTGGTTACTATATATTACCAAAATATGGGTCAGTATGGTTATTCGCAACTGAAAATGACGAACGAATAAGAGGTTGGTCAGATGATTTGATGACATTTATTGACAATATGGTTGATATTTTATTTGATAATGATATTTCTAAAGCTATACAAAAATAAACAGCAGCGATGACGTTCGGCCTACCATTCGGTCCCTTCTGCCGGTAAAGTCTCATAAGGTCCTAAGAGTCCCTTTCAATAGACATACCCCCCCCCGGGCGAATTCTTAAACGAAACGAAACTTTAGAAACTCAGAGGGCTGTCTATTTCAGGACTCAAAGCATATATCCCCCAGGAGAATTCCTAAATATCCGAAACCGAAACTTTAGAAACTCAGAGGACTGCTATTTCAATAGCATACCCCCAGCCGAAACTTTAGGAACTCAGAGGGCTGTCTAAAGACATGTCTTATGGTCCACAGGCACCTTATAAGACTTTTTTTTGTCCGGCGACATTCTTCTGAATGCCTCTATGTGGGTACCCTTCAGTGAGGTCACAAGGTCACGAGCTCACATCACCCTACTGTTTATTTTTGGACGGCACATACATAAACTTATCCTAACTTATCCTAAGAAACGGCACATACATAAACTTATCCTAACTTATCCTAAGAGACGATACAAACATAAACTTATCCTAACTTATCCTAAGAGACGGCACATACATAAACTTATCCTAACTTATCCTAAGAGACGATACAAACATAAACGGGGGATTTACCTACCTCCAACAGATTTTGTACACTCTTCCCATGATAACCCCGAGCTGAGTGCAAAAGTACACCCACCACGTGGTTACATGGTGGGAGAGTGTGTTTTTTCTGTTGGGGTTCACACCCCCAATTAAAATAATTTCTTGGTAATCCAGAACCATACCCACCGACATATGCCAGTGATGGGAATCGAACCACAAACCTTCAGTACGAGAATCCAATATTCCTGTACTGAGCTATGAAATCCGATTACATATATATGTTTGAGAAATTACTATATACTTACCGGTTACCTGATTGTGAATAACATTTTATTTTTTCTGATTTTGAATAGCATTTCATTTTTCTGATTCTGAAAAACGTTAATCTGAAATCCTACATTTGTACAGAAAAACGAAATCTAAAATATATTACCGTCTATTTAAACAGAAAAACGAAGCGGTTGTTTACATTATAGGCAGGTCTGAAAATCAGTAGGTGGGTTTTTACCAAGCCTGTTCAGTACGGATTTAGAAAGACAGACAGACTAATACGCCTGGAAATCACTTAACAGACAAAACGAACTAACTAAAATCACCGGCAGCGCTTGTTACAGACAGTCTGAAAATCAATACAGTACATTCGTACCAATCTATTTCGACAATCCAGAACAAGCTGGAACGGTATTATCTCCCTTCTATAATGCCCAAGTGCTAAAGTATTAATTCCGTCTTTACAATATCTTTTATCATCAAAATTGCTAAGTCCACGTTTAATAATCGTATCAGTTTCAAGCTTATGAAGATTCGTTCTAATGACATTTGTCTTAATAAAACTGACATTATTGTTTAGCGCGGTTTTAAAATCATTAAAATTCATCATCTTTTTCACATATCCGCGAGGAATACTTTTTGCTTTTTTTGTAAGTTTATTATCGTCGAGAATAACGGCGTACATTTTACTCCTTAATCCAACAAACTCTCTCACCGGCAAAAACATAAACTCATCTTTCATTTTACCAATAACTTTTTTATTCATATTATCATTAGATCCACTACTAGTCGGATAATCTGATAAATCAAATAGGTCACGGCGCTTGTAAATATCCTCATAGACATCTTCGCATTTTATATTATAAATTAGCGAATCTGTATCAGTAAATAGCAACTCCGAATCTGGCCACTGCTTTTTGGTAAAATTATAGTGAAAGTCGTACATTAACCACTTTGATATATCAAGTACAGCTGCACCAACATAAATCGGTTTATTTAACTTTAAATTTGTCTTTCGTCGTTGTATTGCAACAAGATTTTCATTAAATAATTTCATGCTGACAAAACCATCATCGTTAACTAATTTATTTCTGCGATTTATATCATTAACAATTTCTATCGAAACTCTTTTTCTAATGTTCTCCATTGTCTTTCCAAAAATTGTTATTCATTAACTTAAAAAAGTTTTTCTCAAAGTCGGTCTTAGCAATAGCACGACGTTTGGTATTTAAATCAATATAATTTGACATCCACCTCGACTGATTAAATTTTAGTACGCGATGGACTTTTCTCAGACTTAGTCCAGCATCTACTGTCTGTTTTAAATTTTTGTAATGTATCACGTAATTTCTTTTATTTAGCAAATTTGGAACTGACTTATTAACGATCGAATTTTTTGCTGTTGTCATGGCTCGTTGCTCGGGTGATAGTAAACTGTAATCTATCATCATCGACTCTGCACAAAATGGATAGTCGATGTGTAGATCATGCAACGAACTAGGATAATCTAGATCAACTTCAACAAAATAACTGACATCGGAAAAATCTTTTTCAGTTTCTTTAAGAAATTGATCTGGAGATATCCAATGAAATCCACTGCACGGCATTGGCTCTGACATTGCATACCCCTACAAATTGACGCAATCTAGATAAATAATATAACTCGACGGGAGATTTTTATCATAATTTTTTAGATATTTATTATTAGCTACTGCATATTTTTTTGTTATAACACTAATTCCGTCTCAATAAAATTAAACATATCGACATCTGTTAAGAGATCTAATTCTATTTTGCTTGTTTTAGTAGATCGTCCCACGACAGTCCGGGAGCAGAATAATACCAACAAGGATCTAGTCCGTAATTGTTGTAGCTTACTCGACGAAAACTTTCAAAAACATCTGCTAGTAATAAAACATCTGCTTTCAAATATATATCATGATAATCACCAAATATTTTACAACTAAATTTATTCCAAATATCTTGAGCATATTTGTATTCATCGTCTGACACATCTTCATTTTTGAGCTGCGAGTAAAATTTATCTTTGTTAGGAAGGGAAGTTTCACCAAATCTGCTCCAGTCGTCGAGATACTCATACGGAAAGATACCTTTTCTTGTCAGTAGATTAAATTTATCACCAAAGCAACTTTGCAGATTATTAAAAGTGCTACAACCTTTTACGAGCTCATCTAATGATGCTGCCATAAATTGCAGACTGTCAATAAAACGTAATTTTCCGAGAGTAACTGACATATACTTTTCAAAATCATTTGGAATGCATTTTATCTTATTATTTAGTTTTAGTTTAGATTTAATTTCCTCGTTGCCAAAAGCTTCTACAATGATATGACTGTCATAGCCACAAAAGTTATGTAAAACTACAGGAATAAACTTTGGTGCATAAAATTTTAAATTACAATTATTATGAGCTGCCCCTCTGTATTGTCCAGTTAAATGACAATGATCGCGCACTTTATCACGGACTCCGTTTGAGTCTACTAAAGATTTTCCGCAAATATGATAATTAACCGCTTCGTTAAATTCAAGTTGTTGCTTAGACGTTATTTTCATTGGAGCTGTTTTAAATAATTTGTTAGAAATTCTTTTAACATCATCTACCAGATTTTTTAATAACCATACCGCCAGACTTTCAGATTCACTATCTTTACATCTATATAACTTTATTAGACATGAAAACTTATCGTCGACGCAACAAACTACTTTATAAGCTACTCCGCAAGGAACATGTTGCTGTATTTTTCTTGCACTCGATTTATTAGGATTATTTTCAGCGCCAGCCACTGGAACGAGTAAACACTCGAAATCCGCATAAATAACGAAAGGTATATTTAGCTTATGATCTTAATTTTTAAATTTTAAGACTTTTTCTTTTTCGCCGGGCATAGTTATTCTTTGAATGTTGATACAGTATTTAATATGTTCCTGTAGTTTCTCATTCTTAGAAAAACCCTGCAAACATCTGTAACAAATATTTCTTTTTTCTATTTTTATTATACTGTCCGCCAACTAAGCCGTTAAAGTTTTTTATCCAAACGTAATGTCCTTTATAAAATAATAAATATATTGTCTTTTGTGTAGCAGTCTCTGAAATATACCTTGGGCAAACATTTTCTCGCTCATCTAGTCCGAAAACATTTACTGAAATATTGTTTTGTTTTTCAAACTTTGGTATCTGATTTTCTGCCGCTGGAAAAGTTATTCCGTTAAAATTTAGTTCGTCTTTATATGGCAAATACTTTTCAATTCGGTCACTGTGGTCACTCTGTGGATGTCTCTCCGACAAAATTGACCAACGATAACATTGATCGTCGTTGTTTTTGACATTTATACAGCATTTTTTGTTTTTAATTTTTTTTGGGGGAAGATCAACGTAAGAACTACCTCGAAGTACGTTATATTTTGCTGTATGAATTAAAACTTCCTGTATCATTTCAAATTTCCAACCTGACCCAGATGAAGTAAATTCCTCCAATTTTTTATTTATTTCTTGGTGTATTTCATCGGCGACTGTGGCAATATCTGTTCCAGTTAATATTTTTCGTGATTTAGCTGTTAAATATGGTTCTGAAATTTCGCTGTCGAAACTTGTAATTTCAAAGATTATATCAATCATATCTTTTTCGATTACATGTAACTTTGATAAAATCGTGTGATACTGAACCATTAGCTTGATACTTTTGTGAGCTGTAAGTTCCTTAGACACAACAGGTTGTAAAAGATGATATAAATTTGTAGAGTTAAAATTTGCTAAAACATTTTGATCATCAAATTTGTAACTGTTGTCGTAACCGGAAAATGCTGTAGCAATTTTTTCTGTTTTGATAATGCTCTTTTTAGCAATATCACGCAATTTTAACATTATATATAGTATTTTTATATTTAATTGATTTTTTTTTACTTATTTTTCAATTAGAGATATAAAATCCCTATAGTATAATGACAGAAATTTTGAGATATATCAGAATGACAGCGGAAGAGCAAGAAACTTATCATGTTCACCCAAAAGTACAACTTATATGCTGCAAATCCACTTGGTTCGGTTATTTGTAAAACATCTAAAAAAATCGGTAGGAAAACCAACACCAGCTGGAATGATAATTTCAGTAAAAGGTCATGATACAGATATAACCGAAATGTTCAGAAAAGATTTTATTTATAGTTTGTTCTGTGAAGAAATTCTAGGACAGCCAGTCTATCGAGTAAATAATTAGATTACTGATGACAATATTGAAAATTTAGCGGTACAAGATGAATATCAGCCCCATCCGGTATTTGATTTATATGAAGCAAATGATCGCGGTATTATACGAAACAGAAAAACAAAAAAAGTTGTTGGAAATTTGCATGACACTGGTTATTTACATGTAATGGTACGTGGAACTAAAACTGACCAAGTTTGTTATTACAGTCACAGATTTGTGTTTGAAATTTTTAACAGCGCTATTTTAAAAAATTTAGTTATTGATCACATCAACAGCTTTAAATCTGACAATCGCATTGAAAATTTAGATTTGGTAACATATCAAGAAAATAGTAGAAGAGGAAATACTGGAAATAATGATTTTAGTAAGGTTAAACCAGTCATTTCAGTAAATCTTGAAACTGGAGAAAAAATGAAATTTAAATCATTCACAACCGCTGCAAAATATCATAAGATTAATCCAGCTAGAATAAAATTTATCGTTGACGGCAAAACTAAAACAGCAACGTCAATGTTGACATTTGATAGATTTAGTTTCAGATATGACGATCAATGATGTTTCTTAGCTCGGTTTTAGTAAGACAATTATGTGCAAACATCAAAATATCATCTTTATCAAATTTTAATGTTAAAAATGAACTATCATTAAGTTTATTTTTTTCTGCTGCTGTTAGTAATATCCTATCATTTTCGCCCTGCATTACAATAACCCCAACAGAATATGCACTATAACCCGACAGACATTTTCGAACTGCTTCGGCTAGTTCTCTGTAATTTAATATATTAACTTTTTGATGATATTTTACATCAGGAGATTTTGTTTCGCTGGCCATTATCATTATAAATTAGATAAAAGTATATTATAATATGAACTTGATGAAAAGACTTGCTGATATATATTCAGAAGATTATATCGCCACAAAATTACAAGTAATTTTGCCAATCACTAATGACAAATTTTCTAGCTATAGCGAAGATGATATTTTGTACGCCAGCGAGTCCGACGATGAAGTAGTTGCTGTCGCTGACAGAAAAAATTACAGCAGGCCGACAACTGGACGATATAATGTTAAGTATCACATTGCTAAAAAAAATAATAAAATTTAATTTTACTGTTGCCGAGCAACAAATATTTTGGCAGCTTATCAAACCTTTTTTAAATCTGAAAATAATTGGTCATCAAAGAAATATAAAATATGATTTTATTTTTGTTAAAATATTTAATTTAATGCCGGTTGATAATACAAGAAAATTGTATTTAATTTCGTTATGTAAAACTATCAAATGTAAATCTGTACTTGTGAAATATGAACAAATTTATAATAACATTATTGTATCGACTTAGTTGGCACCCAGCCATTAAATTTATCGCTGTATCCTCTCCACTTAACTAAACTTTTATCACCGCGCTTTCGGATAACTTTTTTAATAACAAATACGTCTTGGGATGTTTTCTGAAGTTCCTGTTCATAAAAACTACCGGTTATAGGCTCACCCAATAAATCCTTTAGCGCGTATGTTACAGGTATTGTTAAAAGTACTTTATCAACAACAAATACTTCTTCGGTCCAGTTCGGAGTAAATCCTTTTACAAATGTTTTTTTTTGTCAGAGAAATTCTAACTCGATCACCAACTTTAAATTTATGTCTGCGGTACATGTTTTCGTTCGACAATATCGGATTTTTAATTGCGTCATCTAGCAAAATTTTAGTGGTTCGGTGTTTCGTGTTATTATATTCGTCAACAATGTTTTGTAAATTATCAATATATTTATTTGTATTTTTAGCTGATAAATACTTATGGATTTTTTCGTTTAGTGTGCGATTAAATCGCTCGACGACAATGCTTTTACCTTCGTTTCCTGTAACATATTTTTTGATGATATTTTGGAGCAAAAACTGCTCGAACATTTTATTAAAAAATTCTGCTCCGTGATCAGTCCAGATTCTATTTGGTTTTCTTTCTGCAGTTGTTATTATTTGTTTTAGCGCATCAGTTATTGGCGTTCCAGTTTTATCTGAAACCGGCACACTAAAAGCATATTTACTAAAGATATCTATAACATTAAAAAGATATCTTCTGTTATCATTAAATTCAGCAAGATTTGACACATCAACTAAGTCTATCGCCCAGATATCGTCAACGGCATTTGAGACAACATTACGTCGCGGAAACTTTTTTTTTTTTTTTGGTTTGTGTAATTCAGCTGCCAGATCATCATACAATTGTCCAAGACGAGGCGTTCCAAGCCCGAATTTATATTTTGCTCCAATAAAACCCCGCACCAACTTTCTATCAAATCGTTTTCGCATATTTGTTGGTTCCATTTCATGAAGTTCGTTTGAAATTATTTTATCGCAGTCTGATTTTGAGTTTTCGTGATCACGGTAGCAGATATCATGGCGCATTGCTATTGCATCAACTTGATTGTAAGGTTCTTGTCCTGGCAGCGGATTATCATTTTCATCTAGTTGTTTATCAAGCGGATTATAAGGTCCAGTATATTTATGGCCTGGCAATGTCCAACCGCCTTTTGGTTTCGGCAATTTGCCAATTACTTTATGTATGTCTATACCTGTTCCAATTATTTCTCTGTTGTTACATTGTTGACAGTATGTGACAATTTTATTTTGCTCGAGACATAAATCTCTGTCAGAATCGCACTTGCATATCATTATATATTTTCAGATTTATAATAATAATTGTTTTCAGATTTACAATAATAACTTTCAGTCGTCTACTTATTAAATATTTGTTTTCAATCGTCTACTAAAATAACGTCCCTGACAACGTCAGTACATCCGGCTCCGGACAATTTCTTTAAAAACATACTTTTTCTTTTTCCACAAATTGCGCAAAGACTTTTCAGCATCATCCTGTTGTTCTTTGTTTTTTCTGTTGTTTCATTGATATTTTCTGTTTTAGTTTTACATTTGAGACAATATGTTGACATTATATATTTGTAATTTAGATAAAATTAATTGCAGGCTTTACAAAAATTAATTGCAATCTCATCATTGGCGTAAGAAGGATGCTTGTCAAATTGTAAAATAAATTTTAAAAAATCTGAGGCAGAGTTCTTCAATCTCGCGGACATCTGTTTTATAAACATCACGCAATAATATCCACAAGCTGATGTTCCAATAGGTTGAAGTTGATTGGACGAGTAATTAATTATTTTATATCTGGACATATATTTTTTTATTGCGTCACTTGGAGGAAGTCCAAACGAGTCAAAATAATTGTTATTATAAACTGCTATCCAATGTGTACCAGATCCGTCATCGAAATCTTGTATATTTATCACGCAGGGACCAACATCTGAGATGTTGGCAAGTTCATCTTTGGAATAAACTCCGTGGAAATCTTTTACTTGTTTTAGCTTATCAAGTATATCAAAGTTACTTAACGCAGACGTTTTCAACGTCTCGTGCACGGTAATGTTAGTCCTCGTCCTATTCCCAGCAGATTTGGCAGTAGACTTCCCGCTAGTCCCGCTAAAAGTGGAGCTATTGGAATAAATCCTCCTTTGGTTGTTCTTCGACGTCGCGGTGTCTTTTTTTTGTTGTTGTTTTTCTTCGTCGTAGCATTATATTTATCAGTAACATAAAATTAAACGAAACATTAAACTAAAAAATTAAATGAAAATTTTCTTTATACCACTGCCAACAATACCACTGCCCTCAACTGCTTTTTTTCGTTGCGCCAGATATTGCTCCAGACGCTGCTGCTAGTCCTAATGTACCTAACACCAGCAAAATGTTTGGCAATAACGTTCTGGCCATCACCGATAGTGCCGGACGAAAGAAACCACCTTGTTTTGACATTGCTGTTATTTGTGTGGCACTTAAATGTAAAACAAAAGGTTTGCCGCGGTTATACTTATTTATTTGTTTTTTGGTTAACATCAATTTTGTTAAAGTACCTGCTTGGGCGTTAGGTTTTATTTTTAATGAAACCTGCCGTTGTTTAGCAACAGCAGCTGCTAATTTGTTAACTTGACCATCATTCAAATGTATTTCTTTTACAATATATTTTGTCATCTTATATTAAAGTTACAGATTAAACTTGTAATTTTTAAACTTGCACTGACATTTTACCTCCAACATAATCAATTGTAACAGTTCTATCGCTGATCACTAACGCGTACACGTACAACTGTGCCACTGGAACTGCTCCAAGTGTCCAGGTAATTTCAATATCAGCAGTTGAAATTATATCTCTTTCATTTTGTTTACTAACATCAAAATAAAATATCGGATAAAGTGTACGAAATTCCTCTACTGATATCTGAGATCCGTCTCCAACATCCTGATATTTTTGCATCGCGTCCATAAAATACATATAAGGTCTAGTAATATTTTTATTAGCGTCATCTGCAAAATTGCATTCTATCGCTCGTTCTGGATATTGCTTTGAATTTAGTCTAGCATGTATTCGTCTAACATTAGCATTATCAAATATTGCGTTAATTTGTTGTTGGTCACCACGTCGCGCTTGCTGTTGAAATATAACAAATAATTGCCTCGACAGCTGTTCACTCGGTGTTGTTGTAACTCGCCATGTGTAGTCGGTAGTATTTGGAACTGCTGTTTGATATTTTTTATGTTGCTGAAAATGAAATTTGTTTGTGCGGTTTTTAAGAACTTCATCTAATTCGAGCGATTTTGTTACGGTCGGTGTTATTCGTTGCATCCACAGCGCAAGTTTGTTTATGATAAACTGTACATCAGCTCCGCCAGCTCTGAATAAACAATCATTTTGTTCTGCTAGATCTAAAATAAGTGTATGTTTAACTCCACGAAATACTTTATTATAATCGCGACAAAAGCCAAATACTGTACTTAACGGCAGCATCATTGTAATTTGACGTGTTCCTGCTGCAAGTGGCTTTCTCTTAGCATAACCTTCATTGTAACGTACATTTCTTACACTAATTGTCCCGTTAACTAAATTTAACATTGCAACGCCGTCTGAAACTGCTCCTGGTGGTGTTATACCAAGATTATTGCAAGCAGCAATGAGTGAGACTCTTGTAGCGGCTTCATTAGCGTCTGCAGCTGGTGCGGCTATACCAAAATTATTAGTATTAGCGATAAGAAAATCTCTTACAATTATAGCATCTGCAGCTGCATTAGCACCGTGATCAAATGCTCCTTTTGAAATACACTCACCAGATCCTGCTGTACCAATTCCAGTATCTTTAAACCACATCATATTAGTTGCAGTCGATCTGGAATAATCATCAGAAAACGAAATAGTATTTAAGATTGTACTTGCAAGTTGTAGGTGACTTGAAATATCCGCAACAGTCTGATTGGCCAGCCGATATCTGGAACTTTTAAATAAACACCAGCCATTATTTATAAGAGCTACTTCTGTTCCAGCTGCAATTGCAACGGGTGTATTGGCCACTGTCATAATCTGGCCACGAACTTCCAACATTGCCTTGTGAGGTAATAAAAATACATCTTCGTCTCGGGTATTAAATGTTCTGACACCAGCTTTATTTGGCTCATTAGAATTTTCGTCGAGATACTCAATATATTCAAATTCTGTTAAGGTGTTGTCGGCGTCATAAGTTTCTGTTAAATCGAGATAATTTTTGACAGACATTTTTTATTTATTAGATTATATAATTTTATTGCGGCGCTGTTACTTTAGATATTAACTTTTGTATGATCTGCTCGCCCTCTGGTGATAAAAGTTTTTTGTTGTTGTTATCATAGCACGTTGAGTTTCTTTTGTTTTAGCTATTTCTGATATAACTTGTTTGATTGTTGGTGGTGATCCACTTTGTGGATTGCTTTTAATTTTATCAGTTATTTTTTGTCCAACAGCAGTTCCAGCAGCAGATGCGGATCCAGTTGCAAAAGCTTTTGATGCGTCTAGTGCAATTGGCGCAACTTTATGCGCGATTCCCGGAACATTTTCAATAATTTTAGTAAATATATTTCCCAAAAATCCACCAACTATTTTTCTTCGGTAAAATTTTTTTGTTTCATTATATCTGAGGTTTCATAAAACAATAGCTTGCTATGTCAATCACAAAGTCGCAATAACTTTGTTATTGTGCGCGTAAGTGCAAATAGTAAGTGATAACCTCGTTATTCAGATCCAGCTGTCGTCCAGATTGATCTGTCAACTGCATATTTATACTCGTTATTTGATTTTCAACATTTAGCGGATAATAAATAACTTGCCGCGGACTAATTTGCATGAGCGATCCCGATGGAACATCTGGCGAAAAACTATATATCGTTTGTCCTTTACTACCCTGGGCTGAGTAAGATCCAGACACAATGGAGCAATTTATCATTGTTGTATTTACGTCAGTTATATTTACCGGAAAATCACCGTCATATGTTGCAGTTTGTCCTGCTTCAGATCCATATCCTATGCGAGTAAATCCAATTAGCGACGCTATGCTTTTTGCTGATGAAAAATCTACTCCAAAATTATTTATTAATGTTATTCTGGCGCGTAAAGTATTATAATTTGGTGTTAGTTCAAAACTGTCAGCGGCTCCTCCATTTTTCGTTATTAATTCGCATATTATTTTATTTAAATCAGTTACGTTGTAGGCTCCCTGTGGAATTTTAACTGGTTTCCATGTAGGTCTTGGAGTTAAAATAAACTTAAATTCATCATTAACACCAGTTTTCACGTTAGCCATTGAATGCCAACACGTACAAGAAATTAGTCCAATTTCGTACTGTTTTTCAGTATCAAGTTGTACCGGTGGAATATAATTTACTGAACAATTTGCGCTATCTTTCACGTTTGCTGTACTAGAGTCTAGTAATAATGTTGTTGACATTTTTTTAATCCATTCTGGTTTATATTAAGTCATTATACAAAATTAATATTTACAAATTAAGTCGCCTTAATTTATATCAAATCAAGGTGTAAAGTTTCGTATTCATCAGATGTTAATAAATTTTCCGATCTTAAATGATCACGTATGTCAATAATTTCATTGTCAATTTCAGTACCAATATTTCCAGCTTCCTTTGATGATATCAGCAGTATTAATCTGCCTATCTTTTCGGCAGTTGATGTAAATATTTTTACCCCAGTTCCAGTTACTGGCGGTTTTCAAGTGATCTTTTTAAAACTTCTTCCGTTATTATCTTACCTTCGGCTAACACTTTTTTTCATAATCTAGTCTTTCCTCATCATAAAATTTTGCTTCAGTATCTATAGTACTAAAGTGAGTATCACTTTTATATTTTTTGTCTAATTTTGCTATATTATTAATAACTTGCTCATAAAGTCCAGCAATAATTGCATGTCGATATAATCTAATATTTTGCTTGTAGTTTTCATTTTTTACTGTTATATGTCCGATATTATCTTAACCTTGACCTTTATTTTTGATTTCTCTTAGTTTTTCTAATTTTTCATCAGCATTAAATTTATCTTTTCTAATATCATATAATCTAACATTTTTGTATCCATACTCTTTATTAAAATCATCATATTCAGAATTTTTTATTCTATCAAATATATTTCTTCTATCAAGTTCAAATTCTTCTTTTCTTTCTTTTCTAAGAGCTTCTTCTTCTAACTTTCTTCCAATTGGATCAACTGATGTTACTTCTGCTAATCTTCTTTCAAGTTCAAGTGGATTATTCAACAGTCGTCTTATTTCAGCTTGTCTAGCAACAGGATCAGCAATATGTCTTGCAAGACCTCTAGCTAATCTTCTTCTTTCCTCATCAGACCTATCAATAATTTTTGCAGCAGCTGCTTCTTGTTGTTCCTTGACTAATCCGATTAAACCTTTATCCTATAGTCGCTTAACTTCTTCTTCTGACAGCGGCTTAGTTTCAGGTTGTTTCCCAAGTAGTGCTTCAGTAACTGGTTTGAAAATCTTAGCTGTTGTTTCTTCTGCAGCCACTTGGCCACGTCGTGCTTGTTGAATCATCTGTCTAAGTTCATCTTTAGATTGAGCAATTTTTGTCAGATTTTCTATATGTTTTCTGTACTTTGCTTGTCTTTCCATAATTATATATAAATTTTATATAAAGCAAAAACTTACTGCAAGTAACTGTCAATACAACAACGAAACATTTTAGCTGGATTATGTGTAAATTTATCAAACAAGAAAAAGTTATATTTATCTGCTGTCACTTTATGATAAAGTTCGATAAATTTATCTTTTGTTTCGTCACCACATTGCTCGTTTGCAATATTTCTAACGTCAACATTGTCCAGTCCCGGAAATAATATAAAACAACCAGTATTTCGTCTGCTAAATCTGTCAACATTATAAAAACCTTGGGCTAAATAAACAGAATTACATTTTTTATTACGTGAGAGTGAAAAATATGATCTTATTTTGTTCATTTCTACATTATTTAGCGGAATATCGTCAAAAACTACTATCTTATGCTCTGACGAATCAAGTTGATTAACTGGAACAAGATCTTCTGGTTGTCTGATAATAAAAAGATCTTCACCAGCATCAAGATCATCGCGAAGTTTGTTATTATATTCGCTTAGTAGCTCGTACTTATCTTGTTGTGGATTAATTGTATAAATATAAACGCGAATGTAATTAAAATTATCCCCCAGCAGTAAATTCATAAGTAAATTTGTTTTTCCCGACCCAGTTCGTCCAACAATAAGATAATGACAATCTGGAAGTTCATTGTTATGTTTATGTTTCACCAACCGCTCTGTATCAAAATTTAGTATCGGTGACGACGTTGTCGTTAACTTTGCCATTGTTTGTTATATATTTTATGTTATATTAAATAAATAATGAGCTATTATACAAAATTTGGAACAACATTAGGAGATTCATCAGCTGTAAGTACAATAACAAACGGAACTGTTGATTTATCAGGTTACCTGAAAAAAAACTGATGATACAATGACAGGAAACCTGTCCATGTCAAATCAGCGAGTACTAGATTTAGAAACAGATTATCCGCCAATAAATGTTGCTGATACAAAAGCTGTTAGTTATAAACAACTAAAATCTGTCGGCGGTAATAAACTAGATAAATCTGGCGGAACTTTAAGCGGTAACTTAGATATGTCAGGAAAAAGAATTATAAATTTGGAGACTGGATATCCACCAGCAAACTTAAATCAAACTCAAGCAGTAAGTTATTTACAGTTGAGGTATGTGGATAATAACAAGTTGTCACTGACAGGCGGAACTTTAAGTGGCAACTTCGATATGTCAAGGAAAAAATTATAAATTTAGAGACTGGATATCCACCGGCAAACTTAAATCAAACTCAAGCGGTGAGTTATACACAACTAAAATCTGTTGACGATAATAAGTTGTCACTGACAGGCGGAACTTTAAGCGGTAACTTAGATATGTCAGGGGAAAAAATAATAAATTTGGAGACCAGGTATCCACCAGCAAACTTAAATCATACACAAGCGGTAAGTTATTCACAGTTGAGGTGTGTGGATGATAACAAACTTGATAAAATCGGCGGAACGGTTATAGGTAATATTAACATGTCGAGTAAAAAAATTATAAATTTAGAGATTGGATACCCGCCAGAAAACTTAAATCAAACACAAGCTGTAAGTTATGCACAACTAAAATCCGTCGACGATAATAAGTTGTCACTGACAGGCGGAACTTTAAGCGGTAACTTAGATATGTCAGGTCGACGAGTGTTAGGTTTAGAGATTGGATACCCGCCAGAAAACTTAAATCAAACACAAGCTGTAAGTTATGCACAACTAAAATCTGTTGACGATAATAAACTTAGCAAAACCGGCGACATAATGACAGGTAACCTTGCAATGAGTTTTAACTCAAAAATAACTGGACTACCAACAACCTCACCACAAGCCGATGCTGATGCTATTAGTTATGCTCAGTTAAAGGAAGAACTTAACCCATATTTTAAGAAATCTGGTGGACCAGTGACAGGCAATATAAACATGAGAGACAAAAAAATAACTACTACATATGTTCCAGTTAACCTTAATGATCTGACAAATAAAGCTTATGTTGATAGTCTTTCTAGTGGTATAAAACGAACTAAAAATAATGCTGGATATATTCCAACACTTTATAAACCAACTGATAACCGAGCCGGGTTTGAGGTAAGCGCATCAGCATATTATCCTGAAAATTATCCTTATTACGCTTTCTCTGATAGACATGAGTGGACGACCAACGGAGACGTTGAAAATTTTTGCATCAAAATTAAATGTCCTACTGCAGTTGCTATTTGGCAATTTCATTTGCGCGGCAGATTAAACTCTAGTGTTGGCCGAATTTTTAATTGGCAATTGGAAGGATCAAACAATGATATCGATTGGACAACATTATATAGTACAACAGACACTTATATTTCAACAGTACAATATTTTACAATTCCAGTAGAAAATATTGTCAACAAGTACTTATATTTTGGAGTTAATGTTTTTGCTGCTGAACATCCATTTCCAGGACTAATAGCATTTCAAATATATACACTTGATGATCAAATTTAATCTAATGCTATAAAATAATGACAACACAACGGTTTATAGACGTTGAGAGAGAATTTCATGATTATATTTTTAACCCCGCCAAACAGGTTGGAGATGATTCACTAGCGGCACGTGCGATAAATACCAGAAAAAAAAAATTTCAATTCCAATGATAAATTCTCCATTGTCAGAAGAAGAAAAAAATTTTGTTCGTGTTATGTATATGCGGGGACCACAACTAAAAGAAGCAATAGAAAATTTTGAAGCGATAAAAAGATACTGCTATCCTGATGATTGTCTAGAAGAACATAAACAAGTTGAAATCCTGTTGAAAAAAAATGTTGCTCGAGCTTGATTTTGGAAATTTGGATTTGATAATAAAATCGGACTTAATAAAAAAACGAGCTTATGGTGAAAGAGAAGATGAAAAAATCTAGTAAACGCTAGCTATGATTACCTCGACAAACTAGCGGAATCTGTGATAATAGGAATAAAAAGAAACAAAAAGTTATATAATAGTTTTTCAAAATGAAACATTTTTAAGTATCTCGGTACGTACTACCACGACAAAGAAACTTTAATTAAAATAGTTACTATGACACCAGACACAGAGTTAATTATTAAAGCATACTCAAATGCAATTTTGCCAATGATGCGAAAAAAAGACCCAGAATTTTATCCGATTATTGTTAACATATCTCTAAAGATAATCAAAATTTTTGACGATGAAATTAGTGATCTTAATGATATTGAGCGGAAAAAGCTTTTTGATAAAGTCGATCAAACAAGTTTGATAGCAAAGCCTGATACTTATTTCGATATAGATGAAGCGGATGATATTCCATTTCCATCAATCCAGCGCTCTAGACAATTGTCATTACGAAATTATTACAATGAAGTCGAGAAAATATTCACAAAACAATATGAAAAATTATGGCTTAGAGTAAATTTTGTTACTGGTTTTAACATTATTGGACTAAAATCACTCAAAAAATTAATGCTAGCAAATTTCGTGGTCGCATATGCAATTATCAGACAATATCTTGTTCTCAAAAATTTCACGTTAGATCAGTTAAGCTTGGAATTAAGGTATATTGATGAAACAGAAAGAGATTATAGTAATTTGGTGAATGAAACAGATTTATATGAACGTGAAGTAGGAAATACTTTTGACTCATACGCTTGGTTAAAGAAAAATGAGGTACTAACAGATGTACGATGTAAGGATACTTCGTCAGATGTTTATGACAAATACAGAATTTTTATAGCTGATCCTAATAATAATAAATTTCGTGAGTTTCTTGATTCAATTGCTGGTACTAGAACTTTTGTGTTTGTATAAAATATTGTATAATGAAAAAACATATAATCGATTTCAATCATATTTCAGAAGAAATTCCAAAACAAGATGTTGACGCACTAATGCAATATTACAAATTTTATCACAAAAACCTTCGGTGTGTAAAGGAATGTTATAAATACTACCGTAGAATACTTCGAGTAATATCATATCTGCCATTGTTAATGACTAACTCTGGTATAATCTCAAGTGGAGCATTATTAAATCCGTTTTTGTTGATGATATCTGGTGTCGGTGCCTCACTTTCAACACTTGTAAAACAAATTGAACCTAAACTTGAAACAGACAAAAAAATTCTTGTAAAACAGCAAGTATCACTTACAAAAAATTACTTGATCAAATACGATCTTATTTGCGAGGTGCAAAATATGATATGGACGATTTAATACGTGAGTTTCGTATTATTGACAGTATGTTAACAAATATCCTACCAATGAGAGTCAGCAGGTATGAAAAAGATTATTATAAAATATGGTTACAACAGTAGATGTTTATTTTTGACTTATATCATTATCAAATAAAATATCAACCATATTGTCAATAAATATCATCAAATCATCTGACCAACCTCTTATTCGTTCGTCATTTTCAGTTGCGAATAACCATACTGACCCATATTTTGGTGATATATAGTAACGAACTTTTTTAATACAGCCGCTTATTATTTTAGGTTTTATGCCAGTATAGCATGAGGCTGATTTTATTGAATCAAATCTCTTACAAAATTTGTTTGTTAGATCAAATCCAACATGTCTTATTGGATTATAATGATATATATTATATAATATTTCATTGTTCAATATGAAAATTCTATCAAAAAAGGTTTATTCTTTCTCCGACAAATTTGGGGGTCTGGTCCAGAATCAGCTGTTGGTTGAGGATCAGCCTCTTAGTATACTACTCTCATCAGCCACCTGCGCACGCACAGAACAGAACCAGCCCCTTCAACCCACGGATGACTAGAGTGGTCTTCGTCGACTCGACGGACGAACAAGAAAAAGAAGATTCATTAGGCATCTGCAAATTTTCCCACAACGTGACAGATAGTAAGGGGGGGGGGGTGATGCATTGTAGATAAAAATACGTAAAGTTGCATTTTCCTATGTCTCCATAAATACTTGTGTCCCAGTAAAACCACCACCTTGTTAAACCTATGGACAACTTTAACACAGCATTTCCCCATGTCCCCCAAGTACTTCTCCATGTAACCTATAGGACAATGTTATTTCTCCCTAATCACCAGTGTAGCACTACTGATATCATTCAACAGACTTTCCAATTGGTTCATTCTTATCACAGACCTTCAAATTTGTATCCAATTATAACTGTGAAGGTTAGAAAAATATTTCATTTTGACTAATTCCGCAAATGGGAAATACAATTCAAAACTGTTGGATGCAGTATTGCACTCACGTCCTCATTGGGACTCCTCTAAAGTGCCAATTTTATTGCTTTAAATACTCCTATTTTGTCTGTATCTTAAGGACTGGCCGAGACAGGAATATGAATAATAATAATAATAATAATAATACTGAGTGCCTTTCATCAAGTTACCGAGCAAACTTTCCTGTGCTAAGTTATTTAACACTTGGAAATAGGCAAGCTTCTGTGCTTTTAAGCCGGTTAAGACAAATGCAATTGCTGAATTATGATGTTTAAATATGTTTAACCTCATCGCCGCTCCATCATAATCTTGTAGATTTCCTGTAGAAAACAATCGTCATTTTCCTTAGAATGCAGACTGTTTAGTAACACAAGAAATGAGCTTTGCGACAGAGTATCAATAATGAATATTAATATTGATTGTGATATTTGGCACCGAACTTCAAACAGCAGAAACAAAACAAAATCTTTTTTCTACAAAAGGAAATGCAGAAATGTGTTGTTAACAAAAAAAATGATGATTCACAAACATAAGATTACTTTTTGTTCCAGCTTCCTACCGGACCACACCACAGCCCCTCTTTTCATATCCTTCCTCCCTCTTATTTCATTATAAAGCTGCAAGTCACCTGGACCAACAAGTAGACCTCCGCCTTTCTTTATGTGGCAGATCAATGTCAGAAAAAAAGGCGGAGATCTACTTGTTGGTCTAATATGCTCGTTAATTAATTATTTATGTTTATGTTTACAGTGGATAGGAACTTGTAAGTTTAATTTGTTTTCAATCCTTTTGCCCATTGGACATTATTTTGTGATCTTCTGTACAATAAAATAGTTTTAAATTAAAAATAATATTGTATTAACCAATCAACGGTCCACAAGGGTGATATCTGCTAACAGCAACCTGATTAGATACTATTACTCAAAAAAGGTAAATAACTATATGTTACTTCCTTTGCTTCCTGCAGATAAATGCATACATTTTATAATCTCTTCCGCTGACATTACCTGATCTATGCTTTATTGGAACGAATTCAAGTGTTTCTTAACATTAGGACTGGTACCACAACAATTGATATTAAAAACTATCTACTTGTTTACCGTTACATATGTGTTATCAGTAAGGAAATGAACTTAAAGTCAGTTTTAGCAACGGGCAATATTTATATACAGTAAATAGTCCCATTCGTATTTGCATTCCAGTCATGGATACAATCCGTAATATCACTAAGCCCTAGCGTCGATCACTCTTGTTTTATCACGCCCCTGCAGGTCAAAGTTGAAAAGTTTCGTCCCAACAAACTGTACGCAGCAAAATTATAAAGTTCGTCAAGATGGGAATCTTCGACATTCAAATACTTTTTCAGACAATTTTGTATTTTTGTGCATTCATTACTGGATTTGTGATTTCCATTCCAATTGGTGTTAATCGAGTTAGTAGTTAAACCGGTATTACCCGTTCATGAAAACATTAAGTTTATTGGAAACTCCCTACCTAGCTCACCAACTATCGCCTTTTTGCTATGTTATGTAAATGAGCGTCTCAGTGTACTGGTGCTACATATTTTGCAGATCACACTGAAAATGATCAAAAGGGCTGTAAATGTTGTCGGGATTGAGACCCGATTCATTTGTCGTGCAATCAGACGCAATGGCCCTACAATGTAAGACATAGCACATGTTTTTGTTTAAGTGCTCCATCACCCACCCGGAAGAAAAATATCGAGGTGATGTGTCTTACGTTGTAGGACTATCAGACGCACGTACCACTACAGTATACTATTTACTATATGGTATACTGTATATAGGTTACAAGGTCCGGACCAGTCGGCTGCATAGAAAATGACCTTCCACAAGTCAACAGTGTTTATTCCAGAATAGGAAAAGCGGAGCCCAGTGACCCATGTCAGGTCTAGAAGTGGGGTCATAATGTATAAATCTGATCAGCTCAGCATAATGAATGATATCAGCATCTGTAGCTTAGTCAGTTTTCACATAAGTGTGTCAAAATTGCAGTAAAATTGCCCACATAAATTTATGCATGAATGATTTCAACACCATTTGTATCGACATAAAGAGCAGTACCACATATTAAATACATTCTGAAAAGATGGTCTTCATGCCTTTTAATCCTGATGTTAATGGAAGAGTCTGTTTTCAATATAGAACTAAGCACCTGTGGAATCTGTCGCATGCCATAGATAAACAAACATCATCTGCATCATCATTTTCTTTAAACTATTTATATTTTATTAATTAATATCTGTGTGAGTAGACCATGTTTGTGTACATGTGGCAGGCAGCAGCTCCGATAACTGTTAAGTCCTGTATCCAATATGGGCTTTTCCATAATTCCAGGACCAACATGGCATCCAGCTGGACATAGACATACCATATGCCATTTTCATCCTTGCCAAGATATTTCCAAACAGACTGCTGGTTAGTTGTAGTTAATTTTAATTTAACCTTTTAGGCCATTTCAGACCGCTCTGTTTGATCTGATGCAGGACTCCATCACCAACCCTTTTGTTTTACATTGCAGACATTACAGTGTAATCTTAAAATAAATAGTTCAATTTACTCGTGCGAGCAAAATCTTCTCTAGAACAAGTCAGAGTGTGGGAGTGGAAATGAATAACAATCAATTCCATCCTATTGTGCCGACTGCAGATGTAGAACAACTGCCACGGCCACAGGTTTTCATTTCTTTCCATGAAAAGGAAGTTATTAACAACACCCACCCCCTTCTACAGATTTGAACAAGGTGATAATAATTCATGCAGTTTAAAAGCTGCACCATTGCCAATTCTGTGATATTTTATGTTGATTTTTTAATCCCATTAACTTGTTAAGTTGCTGATTATATATATATATATATATATATATATATATATATATATATATATATAATAAAGACTTTATTTAGAGAAGATAACTCAACTAGGTACAGAACTATTTTACCTGGAGGCCTTCTATCTGTTATGACAATATATATACAGTATATACAACATGATGTGAAGAATCTGGCTTGACACTAAATAAGTGATTTTAAAAGTCAAAGTATCAAGCCTGGAACAATGCACAGGCATCTGTGAACACATAAACATATATAAAACATAAAATATCATCATGCAATGAAAACTTCAACTGTGAAAATGATGCAAAATTACAAAAAAAAGCAGGCAGTATTTAAATGTACTAGAACTGTTCAGTTTTCTAAAGATTTCATCCATTTGAGACATTGATTATGAAAAGAAGAAATGCTAGGAGCCTGCCTTATGTCACTGGGAATGTTGTTCCATACCAGTGGACCAGTGTATTGAAAACTTTTTTAAACAATTCCATTTTTGGCCTTGATATAATGTAATTTTTGCTTCTTATGGACCTTAACTTTCGAGTACCATCAGCATCTCTTTGGTGAAAGATATTGCTTAAATAGACAGGAATGGTTTTTCTGGACACTTTATACATCAATTTGGCCTTTCTAAGAAATATCTTTCATGTATTGTTAAAATCTTTATATTATTCATTGCATCCTGAAAATTGTCTATACATTGATCTAGAATTAAATGGCAAGCCCTCTTTGTTATGTTTGAATTAGAGGTATTACCCCAAATTACATTACAATATACCAGATATGGCTGAATATAACTTTTATAAAAGATGACCCTATACTGAAGAGGAGTGTATGTTTTGATTTTCTTCAGTAGCCAAATATAAGAATTAATCTTTTTTAAAACGTGTTTAATGTGAATAGACCAAGTAAGATTGTTACCTACAAATACACCAAGAATTTTATCATGAGAGGTCATATTAAGGCTCACATTGTCAAATAGAACCTGGAGTTTGTCCCTATCTAGCCTTGCTCATTTTTGTTGCATTGTAACTAGTAGGGCTTTCGTTTTTTCTGTATTGATGATCATGCTGTTTTCCTTGCATCATACTTGAAGTCTGTTGAGAGCATCTTGTAAGTTATTTTCAAGTACTGTTTTGGTTTTACCTATCTCAGACGGTGTAGTATCATCTGCATAGAAGTCAGTGGAAGAAATTGAAGTTCCAATCTTAAGAGGTAAGTTGTTGATAAAAAGAATGAATAACAGAGGTCCATGGATAGAGCCCTGTGGTACTCCACAATTAATATTTTTACTTTCAGAAAGTTGACCATTTAAAGCTACATTCTGCACTCTATTGGTTAAGTAAGAAGTAAACCAGTTTAGGGAGTTTTCATTGCATTGATAGATTTATAGTTTTTCAAGCTAAATTTCATGATCAACAAGATCAAAAGCTTTATGAAAATCAACCATAATAGTGCCAACCATTTCTCCTTGATCTAATGCTTTCAGCCATTTATCAATCAAAGATACAAGTGCAGTTTCATAGGAGTGACTCTGTTGAAAGCCAGACTGATTATTATGAATAAGATCATAAGTGTTCAAATAGTTGAGAAAAGAATCATGTACATGTTTTTCCAGTAATTTGGAGAGACAAGGAAGGATAGATATGGGTATGTAGTTATTTACATCATCTTTTGTTTCTGCTTTATGCAGTGGTGTAACCTTGGCAGTTTTCCATGTTTGTGGAAATTTATTAGGCCTAATACTTTCACTGCAAATGAAAGCTATACTCTCTACAAACTGCATGTGCAGCTACCCTTAGTAGCCTTGGTCCAATCATATCAAGTCCTGTAGCTTTACAATCATCCATTTTTTAAATATATTTCAACACAGATTTGGGACTCATTTCAGGAATTTCAGACTTTATATTGTTTGGTAGCTTTTTAGCACAAAAATGTTTGAGTTCCAGATGATGAGATGAAGTTCTGGGTTCTTTAAGTTTTTCAGCAATTTGAACGAAAAAGTCGTTAAAAATATTTGAGATGTCAGTTGGATTATTGGTATAAATACCCTCGTGATTGAGGGATAAAATTTCAGTTTTACTCTTACATTTGTGTGCACCAAACTCTGTTAACACTTTCCAGATAGCTTTCAGGTTATTTTGGTTTTCATCCAGCACTTTTTTGTAGTGTGCTTGTTTGGCTTGATGTATCATTTTATTAGCTTTATTCCTCTGAACTCAATATTCAGTTTGATTTCCTACTGATTTTAGTTGGTCTCTTTGCTTTATTCAGAGTTCCCACGCTACCAGGAAATTTGGAAAAAGTCGGGAGAAATGATATTTTTCCTGACTGAAAAGTCCTTGAATTTTGCAAATATTGATGAAAATTGGGAAAAACTGGAATTTTCCACCAACACTTAATGCCAGAAACAATTACGTAATTGAGTAATACCTGAAGTGATCAAGAGTTAAATTTATCACGTTCTGACCAGAATATTCAGAGATCGCAGAATGGATCATTTAGTTGCTTGCTATGAACATGCTTGTTGAGCCAGTCCAAACATTTCAATATATTAGATTCGGTTAGTATACTGGTTGTTGTACAGACAGCTCGATATCGGTATCCTTTCTTAAATGTAAAGTTGAAAGCCAGTCCATCATCACTAGAAGCCAACATGGTGTTGGCAAAGCAGTGTCACTTACCAGATGTAGTAGCAAACTTAAATGCTGTTACATAGTGTCATATCTGCTTAAAATTGATATGAAAATTATATATTTTCTGAGAAATTTTACATCGTTGTCTTTAATCTTCTGAAAGATGAGATGAAACTATGGTGTTGATGAAGTTTGACCAGGTAATCACGATTTGCATTGCTAGGCCTAATCGCACGAGTACACAAATTTCACAACCCACATGTTCATGACATCATAGATTCAGTAGTCACGTGATATCAATAATAACCCGCTTCAAATGTTGTAGAAAAAAAAATTAAATGAAAGTCATATACTGTTTGTAATAATAAAGAACAAAAAAATGAAAGAACACAAAAATTGTTTAAATATTTATTCCGAAAACAACTACACTGGATATGTTGTATCACATGACTAACAGGTTGACATGTGCTATATGCTTGATGAGTATGACTGTCCAGATTGCTGCTACAGCAACCAGTTTCTGGTCATTGTTCTTGAAATAAATATTTTGAGAACTATATGTTCTTTCTGGTTTTTACAATATGTTTCCGACTTTTGTTTAATATATTTGAGCTTTTGTACAACAACAGCAGGTGTTTGCTCTAATATTACATGACTATTGGATTTTCGATGTCATAGTCATGTGACTAGTAATGTAATTGGCAAATACTGGCTAAGGTTTCATCTATGCTGTAGGTTTGTCTAGTCTGTCAGCAGATTAAAGACATAACAAATACTTGCCATTTCTGAGAAATATCATTTTTCCTATTGATTTCATGCAGGTATGACTGGATGTAACATCATTTAAGTTTGCCACATCAGCTGGTAAGCTACTACCATATGCCATTACTGCATCGTGGTGGCAAATTCCAATTTTTTTATAGGCAATTATCTGACCTCACATCCCAGCCTAAATGTCCGAATGGGAAAAATGTGGTGGAAATATTCAGAGTAAACCTGGATTAGAAAATGGACTGACATTCATTTTAAGTCAGATTTATAGTCTGCCCAAGTATCTAAAATATCATCAATATCTTCAAAGATTTGGACTGTATTCCATGGAATCAGTTTAAGATCTTCCAGGAATTTATCAGTATCAGAGTGTTGAAAATCTATAAGTAATGGATTTATGGATATTTTTTTTTTTTTTTTGATTTGCCATTGACTTTACATGTTAGAAAAATTGCAAAGTGGTCACTTATACCAATCTTTGGAACTATCACTTCAAAATATTTTCTTTTGTATTGGTATAAATATGATCTATAAGCATTTTAGAGGTGGATGTTACTCTGGTGGGTTCATTTACTAGTTGCTCCACACCTAACAAAGCAATAAGATTCATCCAATTCACTTTTATTTGATCATTGAGAAGGTCTCTATTTATATCGCCTAGAATGTAAAATTCTTTCTCTTCATTTGAAATTTTATCTACTTGAAGTTCAAAATATTCACACCAATCTATATATATATATATATATATATATATATATATATATATGTATATATATATATATATATAGCTTCTCTGTTGCATTGCATCTCTTTGGATCAAGTTGGTTTGCCAGTAATTCTGGTATGTTATGCAGTGAATAAGCTACAGTTAGCTCTGATTGGTGGTTACCATTTCACCCTGGACTTGAACCAACAATAACCACCAATCAGGATTGAATGTAACATATTTCACTGCATGACACACCAGAATATTTGTTGATATATGTTATCTGTGGCTGAACATGTTGATGGGATCAAATGGTTAGCATGGAATTGAGGGGGGACAGATTTTGAACACAGTGAGTTAGTTACATTGTATTCATTTGTGGAAGAAGGTTAGTGGGTGTTTTAAATAGTTTTTGTTTTTACTGACAGGAGATAAGTGCATGTGACTGCTACATATGTCACTGATAAATTCTCAATTTAAAAAATAAAAAAGCAAATGACTAATAATATTTATTTACAGCTTCTTTACATTAACATAAATTTTGTAAAGTAAGTATGGTTTGTATAGATTCTTCACACTTGTGATGGAAAAATTATAGACACCGATTAGTCATTTCATCCCTATTTTCACCACACATCAAACGAATGGTGTTGCTGTATAGGTTGATACAACTGGTGTTGAAATCTTTTTTGTATGACAAAAATAAGAAATTTTAGTTACATTTTCAGAGGCTCGCATGAAAATTCACTGAGCTAACTGTAATCAGGGATATCATTTTCAATGCTGAGATGTGCAAACTGTAGACAAATCATGGGTCACGAATATCCTTCCCTGTTTCATGTTCATTCAAGAAATTTAAAAACATCGTTATCACAAGCACATGCATCACAAAAGTTTTATTTTCTACAAGAAATATATGCTTTTCAACATCATGTTCATTCTGTTCTGTTTTATACAGTGTTGTCCATTGTTGATTTGACCCAGTTGTTTTAGTGGACAAGGAAACTAGCAAACCCATGCTTTAGACTGACTCCTCAATGACTGATTCAAAGTATATAATACTAGAAAAGTGAATATTGATGCAATGAATATATCCACAAGCCAAATGCATGTAGTCATTATCAGCACCCCCAATCATGACCCTTCTGTACTGGAATTTTAATTCCTCATTTTTGAGTTACTATTCCCAATTAGAATTTATTTTGGATATTTGGGTCGTTATTTTTCCTCTCTTTACTCGACTTTGTAAATAAATGCAGCAGTGTCTTCCTGAAGATTTCATCTTTTTGTCTTCTCAACATTTTCTATCAATGATCATCAACCATGTGCTCTTGATTGGTGCCAAAGCAAATCAGAATTAGTTAGATATATCTGTCACCCCATAAAATTGATTGACTTATGCTTCTTGGGTATTGAGCACACTAGTCATTAAATTTAGGATGTGGTCAATTCAGTTTAAAATCTATTGTAATGCTTTGTCTTATTTCTCTGGGTCCTTTTATTTTTTTGCCCATTCAGCTGCATTAAAGGGAACTTTTCTTTTACCAGACTGAAAAATAAGGATAATTGGTGCAAGGGCACAGCCTAAATGGGGTCTGCCTCAGCCACTACATTCCTTCCCATTTAATTCGACATTAGTCCTGAACTGACACCTGTATTCAATTCTGAGATTGCTTGAAATGCATCCTTTACAATGCCACCAGCTCCTGAGAGTTGAATGAACCCCAGACATAACAGCAAGGGTACAAAATCAAACTTGATCCATCTGGAATTGAACCTGTTTGGTCTGCTTGCATTCACATACAATCTATATTCATTTGTAAGACAAGTCAAATTGCAGACTTCAGAGACTCTGATCTGCCATCACATAATGCACCAGCAGATCTGGGTCTGTGAAGTTGTTGAGGAATAATCTGCAGAACAAACAACAGAGACCCTGATCTGCCAGTGCATAATACTTTGGCAGATCAGGATCTTTTGTGGCTTGCAGTTTGACTTAACTTATAAGTAGATATATATGCATATTCGCTAGCCAATGTTCCAGTAATCTATCTACACCTTGGCATATCAAGCAGAGATTTCTGTGCTTTGGGTCTGTGAATATCGTTGGATGCGGTGGCAAGCCACCGTATCCAATCAAAATTAAGTTCAGATTTGAATACTGTTCCTACATGATTGAGACAAGGGGAGCACACAACTTGAATGGACTGATAAAATAGCAATTTTCCAGTGCCTGTCTGTGTTTGCACAAATAACTTTCACTCAAATACTGCTGTAATGGATTCGCTCTTGTACATAGTCATACTTTCAATGTCAGACTTACAAGTATCCTTTTTAGGTCACTTGCCACCACTGTTTTCAGCCAATGTACAATGCACCACGCTAATGGTTAGTTGGCATTACATACTAAGGGAGGCAACACCTGGAATCTAATAGATGTCACAAGGACAAAGTGCTAGTATAGCTATCCACCAAGGTGTAGATAGGGCTATCGGAACCTTGGCTAACGAAGATGGTATGTATGGTACTAAACAGTCCTGACCAACTGGGCTAATTAGTAAGAGCAAAAGAGATATGGGAACTTTGAAGGGAAGTTATGAATTATGATCAGTAATTAAAAATTCAGCAAATTGTCACATTATTTATCATGTCAAACAAGAATAGTTTAGCATTATTTCAGATCATCAGAGAAACAGTTTTTCTTTGGTTGTGCTAAAATGTTGACCAGTCTGCTTTGCTGACCACTAAAATTTGCATACCTGTTGACCATTGTAAATAGCTGCTGATTTGATCCTGCTATGGAATTTTATTATTACAAAATGTAGACCTTATCAATTTAACCACTGTTAACCAATGGAGGTTGTAAAGTATCGACATTATAATTAACTTTTCATCTTATTTTAGAGCACTATTCTAGACAGTGTCATTGTACAGACTGTGAAGTCAAATTTTTTTTTTAAAAATGTTAACCAGCCAATAATATTCTCTTTGTACGGTTCCACCTGGGATCCCAAAGGCAAGGGAAACTGATTTCCCAACCCTCCCAATTTTTCCCCTATGAAACACCTACTCAGACAAAGGTAAGATGGCAGCAATTGGTAAAGGTGAGCATTTTAGACCACTCATTCACTTGGGGCCATTTATTAGGTAATGATAGGGGACAAATGCATTGAGTGTTATGATCTTGCGGAAGTATGTGTGGATATATAGGTTTAATAGCATATCAGTACAATCCTGGCTATATAGTGTAGAGTACATTCAGGTATCACAAAATGAGGCATGCAGAACAAAGATAAAGGCGAAAAAATGGTAAAATTGTTACAATGCAGTGCCTCATCTTTTTATATAATCCACTTTCTTTTAAGAAAGTCCAAGATGATCTCAGCTGGGACAATATAATGGGACTCAACCAAGGGCAGAAGGGTTATCTCTATTATTTGTTTTTTTATACAACATGCAGGTGGGTGCATCAGGCCTATTGTGTACCCCAAAGACTGCAATGGTGGGGAAGCCAGTTTATCAGTTGAGTATTCATTCAAAAGACATATGAAATATGAAAATAAAAGATTGATCATATTATAAATGAAGAATTAAAACTAAAAGCAATGGTGTGGGCAGTATACGTATATATGCTTTCTTAGGGTCGCACAGTTCTCACTTACTGTTTAATTGGTCAGCATTTTCTGAAGCAGTGTTCCAGAATGTGCTTGAAATTCTGATACAGTGTATGATGTAAACTTCAGCCTCTTTTCGTTAAAGTTACTCACACTGCTTGTGACAAACCAGCATTGTTAAATGTAAAATGCATAGAAAATTGTAAATTTACCAAAGTTTGCTTGTTATCAATCTTGTAAAGGAAGTATTTTTGCTTTTATATCTGAGTTGATAATTTTACCAATGTGAAGGATGATGCTGTATTTGTAAGTTCATGACAGTAGCCATTTTTAGTGGTCTGTTTAATGTTGTCACCCAAATGCCAAGAGGATACACTCGGTGTTTCTGGGTGTGCCTGCCCCAACAACTCGAGATGATCTCAGAACATAACATATGGCACATCATCGCACATCATTTTCCAGTTTTTGTTCTCGTCCACTGCCATTTCATAGATGGTTTGGGTTTCAACCCAGGAACTAGTTTCTTGATGGTTCTTGTATAGGGTTTATTGTGTTAGGTCAAGAAGAACCATAAGAACATTGTACTTGGGTCAGTTATCTTGTTCTAGTATGTCACCATTGGATGTCTGCTGATTCCATCCCTGTTATGTACAAGTTCATAACTGCTTTTGAAAATTACTAGAATTGTTTGGTGGATTTTAATGTGCTTTGTGATAATTTGGATAAAATTTAATTTTTATTGAAATACACATTTTAATAGTATCTTTCAGTATCATGGCAGCATTTGAAATTTACAAATGAAATCAGTAATACTTATCTTGCAATAGCAGTAGGTTCCTAGAATAGGCTACTCAAATTGGACAAACTTATCATATTTATAAAATACTTTTTGTGTATTTCCATAATCTGAAACCATTTACATTATTTGCATGTCCTATACAGCTAACCCCTGCCTTACACAATAATTGCATTCCCAAATGTATGGTTTCACTACTTTTAATTTCATTATTTTTTTAGTCTTCACTTAAACAAATACAAAATTTTAAAAAGTTTCTATGAAATCAAATTAACACAAAATTCTTGTAAGTTGGGGGATACATGTATAGTTGGACATCATTGTTCTGCGTGATTTTTTGTTTTCAACAATTCATAGGCTTTAGTGCACGAGCAGATTGGTAGACTAATATGTTGGCAATAGACTGGAGTTGACTTAATGACACTGACTTGTATCCCAAATTAAAATTATAAACATGAATGGCTAAAATTAATTAGCAGGGGTCACTCTACCAGGCGAAGTGGGCGATTAAGTCGCCTAAAAAATGTAAACTTTGCCTTCTTCTGTTAGGAAAGCGAAAACGACTTTGCCCTGCGATTTTTTTAGAGGTACACTGACAATTTATACCCTTTGAGATGCCCCCTCGCCGTAGGCAGGTTTATTCTAGTATTGTGTTGTAGCGAAAGGTATTCTTCAAGCCATCAGTAGTTAGGCCTAGTTTTCATATCAATTACGCTAACAACCTCTTGTACAACAGGCATGTGTTTTGATAGCTGATTGACCATTAACCATTTCCCGAGTTGGCAACTAAGGCCCCTATGACTACCCGATTTACGCTTATTATCCTTCGATGACAAAAACATACAAACTTGTGTTTCGAAACTTTAACAATAGTACGTATATAGCAATTTGTGTTTTAAGAATAAAATCGGTGATCTGGATATTTTAACTGCCTCTTGTACACTACTTCGTCATAAAATTAGTGTGAAACTGTAAGTGTACCAGTAACAGGGAAAAAATGGCGGATATCGCTATGTCTGGGAAGTACCAGTTTATTAGATTATCTATTTTCGTAAATCATCGAGCAAATATATGCAGAAAAATATACAATTCATAGAAAGCAAAGCCTAGGTATTATGCTGTTTAAGATTTAACTTTAAAATGCAATTATATAGGTCAGAAACGTATGAGACAATGCATTGTTGTGGAATTCGCGAGAAGCGTTGTAAGGTCCAAGTTGTTTTCTGACGTGACTCGTATTTGTGAAAATGCGGAAAAAAGCTGCGAAGCAAATAATATTTAATCAATGCCTAAAATTAATACAAGTATGTAGACAAATAAATCATAAATTTGCAATCCTATCATGGACTGTTGTAATGAAGCTATATAAAGGGCGTGATTACATTACGAAAACCCCTCCTTCTAAAAATAGATGCAGTCACGTCTGTGTTGATTTGGTTGGAAAGAGGTTTTAGTTCATATACCGACTATAAATGATTCATGTCTGTAATTTTATGCATTTTAGTGTGTTATATATGAATAGTTACGGTAATGTTTCATCCGTAACAAAGATATGAGGACACTTGTGCATTTGCCCTCATGTACATGGTACAGGAGTTGTGTCAAATGCATTTAGAAATCTTTGAAAGTGCCATTATTGTGAACTTTTAAAATGTATTTAAAAAAAAAATAAATACAAAAATATACAAAAACTTGATTAAGGGTAGTTGATTAAGCATTTTTACCAACTTTCAATTACAATAATGTAATCTAGTTACTCGGTGAAGTTTTGTTACAATGCAGTTTCTATTATTCTCTTTTAGAGTCATATGGCCAAAATAACTAAGAAAATTTTCAACTAGAAAATAAAGTATTGCTTAAATCCAGTGTTAAATGCAAATATGAATTCAAATAACAGAACACACATTATATATATATATATATATATATATATAT
>JAECUM010019409.1:0-55061 GCA_016617855.1 Megalonaias nervosa | reverse complement strand
TTGACTCATCATCATATATTTATCGTATTGAATTTGACTGGGATGATCGTTTTGACATCCATAACAATATTTCTTACTCAATTCCGTAATTGTATCCCCCAGGTGTTTAGCAAAACAGGACACTAAATGTTGTTCTTGTTCTGGCCATCTGGACGTGACCACTACCTCGTTCTCTTTGTCTTAGTCTTGGGGTTCTATTTTCACGCTATCCTCCCATTCCATGTCCAAAGATTCTCTATCGTTCAGTGAGGGACAGGAGTCTTCCATTGTTTCTAATAGTCTAGAATGACTTCTCTCAAACTGTTGAATTCTATGGTATTACGTATATGTAATGAAATTGCTTGTGTGTTAGTTTTAAAATTCTTTTTTATTTTATTTTTGTTTCATTACATTTTATTGTAATAATTACTGAAAGGATTCTAAATTCTTTTTCAGTAATTCGATATTTTCTTTTAGTAAATGTTGTTTATCTAAAACGTAAAACGTGTTACATGAGAATTATTTTTAGTTAACCTAGTTCGTCTTAGCTTGGGAAGTTCGTAAACAGGCAGTTAAAATGATTGGTCAGTATCAGGGCCATACTTTGATTGCGTGATCACCATGTGTAAACAACGTTTGTTTATCATTGGTTCTTAAGTGGGGCTACATTGGTGTACGTGATAGATCTCTTGTAGTAAGAGACCACATGACCCATCTCGCGTGACTTGAAATGATGTTTTTGGGGTTTAAATACGCATTCTTAATATTTTTCTGTCAGAGTCGTTTTAACATCTTGAAGGAACAAGGTGGGTTTTTTTAACTGTTGCCAGATTGCTTGTTTTTCATCTGGTTTTTGGATTTAATAATTTATTCTCCTGGAAACTCAACAGGTTGACTTTCTTATAAAAAAATTCTGAAAGATATTCATGGAAATTTATTCTGGAATTATTCGGAAACAAAAACTGTGATTCAATTGAGAAATTGTTGATATTCGTACATGGACCACATCTGACGTCATCGCCTTCCATATTTGTATGTCGTCGAGATTCGAACCTGGATTCTAATAGAACTATTTAGTGATAGGACTTGTATTTTTCATTCTTAGGATTAAATTTTGGATTATACTCACAAACCGTAAGTCCTATTTATCAATTTTTACATTGTTTTCTAGGGAAATAAATTATTTTGTTAAAGTATACAAAGCTTGTTGACTTCACTCTTTTCTTCTGTTACATTTGTACGAGCATACATGTAACAGGAGAAAATTGGATCGCTCGTCCTTGGGATATAGGAATTCTGGTTAAATATTTCAGAAAATTGTTTTTTGAAATTTAAATTCAACTAGTTTCTAAATCCCAAGTACTATTTTACATTTTGTTTGAAATATTTAGTGAAAACAACAGGCTTTCATTCACAATATCATCAAAAGTAGACTATTTTGTTAATTTTACTGAGGAGTGTTTGAAAATTTTGAAAATGGAAGTCCAGCTAAGAAAGTTGGAATTAGAGATAAGACAGGTTCAATATCAGGTAGAAAAGATACAAATAGATAAGGAAGAAAGAGAGAAAGATAAACAAAGGCAGTTACAGAAAGAACAAATGGAGTTAAAATTTAAAGAAAGAAGGGAAGAAATGCTAAGTAAAATTTGAAGAAAGAGAGAAAGAAAGACGAATGGAATTTCAAATTAAAATGAAAGAATTAAAGCTAGAAAAAGGAAAACACTCCCCTACTTTTGATGTTATAAGAAATATCAAGCTAGTGCCCCCTTTCAGAGAAAAAGAAGTAGATAGATATTTTCCTCGTTTTGAAAAAGTTGCGGAAAATTTGAAATGGCCAAGGGAGCATTGGACTCTGTTATTGCAATTTGTACTTACTGGTAGAGCTAGTGATATTTATTTTTCACTGTCAGTAGAACAGAGTGCTGACTATGATTTGGTTAAGGACTGTATTTTGAAGGGTTATGCGTTGGTCCCTGAGGCTTATCGGCAAAAATTTAGGAATTCTAGAAAATCTACTCACCAGACCTATATTGAATTTGCATGGGAAAAAGCACAACAATGTGATAGGTGGTGCTCTTCTAGAAAGGTCAGTAAAGATTACAAAAGTCTCAGACAACTCATGTTAGTTGAAGAGTTTAGGAACTGTGTCCATAGTGACATTAGGATGTATCTTTATGAGCATAAGATTGAAACCTTGGAAAATGCTGCTCTTGCTGCCGATGAGTATTCCCTAACTCACAAAGTTCCTGTTGTAGGCAAATCATTCATTCAGCAGTCTACTGGTAGAAAGGTATTCCAGCCTAATACGACTCTTCCTAAAATTCAATCTGGCACAACTTCTAAAAATCAAGCTTCTAATAAACTTGATTCAAAATGCTTGTCTCTGCCTAGGTGTACCTATTGCAAGAAAAAAGGACACGTCATTTCTGATTGCTTCAAGTTGAAATATAGGCATCAGAATCAAGATAGACCTATCCCAAATGCTTTTATTTCTAAGAGGTCAAGGTCACGTTCATGTATTGAAAACAATACATTTGTTGGGTCTCATAAACCCCAGTCTGATTTTATTATGGAGAATTATGAACCATTCATGTCGAAGGGTTCTACATCACTCTTGGGTGATTCGGCCAATCCTATCCCTATTAAAATTTTAAGGGATACAGGAGCTTCTCAGAGACTTTTAGTGTCAGGTATTTTGCCTTCTTCTGAGAAGTCCTGTTCTAATGAGAGTGTTCTCATTCAGGGAGTAGAGTGCGGCTTTGTTAATGTTCCTGTCCATTCTGTAAATTTGACATCAGACTTAGTTTCAGGACCTGTGACAGTCGGTACAGTATCTAACTTACCCGTTGAGGGCATTCATTTGTTGCTAGGCAACGACCTAGCTGGAGACAAGGTTGTGGTTAATCAACTTGTAACTGACAAGCCATGTTTGGATCAGAAAGTTGATCCTATTGAAAAAGAATACCCTGAGCTATACCCAGCTTGTGCAGTTACCAGAGCTATGTCAAAGAAAACTCTTGAGAATGATTTTGATAAGGAAAATATTCCTTTAGCTGACATATGTATTGGTCAGGCTTTTGATGAGGTCACTTTCACTTCTAATTTGGATCAATCGAAAGGTATTGATCACAGTGATCCTCTTTTAAATACTCATTCTCTTTTATCTAATCAGGGTGATAAACGACAATCACTTGTCGTCGAACAGGAAAAAGATCCTAAGATCTCCTGTTTGTTTCAGAGGGCCATTAGTGAAACTGAAGCCACTGAAGTACCTGTCTGTCATTTCATTAAAAATGGAATTCTTATGAGAAAATGGAGACCTCCCGAGGTATCTGTTAATGACGAGTGGTCAGTGAACTATCAGACTGTAGTTCCAAAATCTTACAGACAGGAAATACTTAGTTTGGCCCATGAAACTCCTCTGGCTGGTCATTTAGGGATAAATAAAACTTATCACAAGATCTTGATTCACTTTTATTGGCCAAAAATCAAAAGTGATGTTTGTAAATTTTGTAGATCTTGTCACACTTGTCAAATGGTAGGAAAACCCAATCAGAAAATACCAAAGGCTCATCTGCAACCAATTCCTGCATTTGACGAACCATTTAGCAGAATTATGGTAGATTGTGTTGGTCCCTTACCTAAGACCAAGTCAGGCAACCAATATTTGTTGACCATTATGTGTGCGTCAACAAAATTCCTAGAAGCAATTCCTTTGAGGAATATTATGGTAAAAACTTTGATAAAACTTTTTTCTCAATTTGGCCTTCCCAAATCTGTCCAATCAGGTCAAAGGTCAAATTTCATGTCTGGAATTTTCCAGCATGTTATGCTTGAATTTGGCACTCCGCAATTCAAGTCAACAGTGAAACTATGGTTTCACAAAACTTTACTTGAGAGAATATTTGAGTCTTGTAATGGAGTTCATTCTCTCTTGCTCATTCTTCAAAATTTTCTTCAATTTAGATTTTACGGCCCTTACAAAGTAAAGAAGAAAATGAATGAGTTAAATTATAATTATAGTACTCTGGTCTAAATAAATTAATGGAGTACTAGTATATTGAAAGAGATAGCCCAGTAAATCATACAATTAATTTAGTTGTACCTGTCCCACCAACTGAGGATTTATGTGAAGAAATTCAATTGGACACCGTTGAACTTGGAGCAACAAGTCTTTGGAATTCGAAAATTATGAAAGATCTAGACCAGAAAACTTTACATTTGCAACAACAAGAAAGAAATGAACTTAATCAGTTATTATTCGAATATGAGCACTTGTTTCCGGATATTCCTACGAGGACAAACAAAATTTTTCATGACGTTGAAATTGTAGATTCAAAACCTGTGAAACAACACCCATACAGGATGAATCCTCTCAAACAGGAATACTTGAAAAAGGAAATTCAGTATTTGTTGGAGAACGATTTCATAGAACCCAGTAAAAGTGATTGGAACTCACCATGCATACTTGTTCCAAAACCGGATAAAACTTTCCGTATGTGTACTGATTATAGGAAGGTGAACAGCGTGACAAAAACAGATTCATTTCCGTTACCAAGGATCGATGATTGTATTGATAAAATTGGAAATGCCAAGTACGTCACCAAATTTGACTTTCTGAAAGGATTTTGGCAAATTCCACTTACGGAAAGAGCGAAAGAAATTTCGGCATTTGTAAGTCCAGATGGACTTTATCAATATAAAGTAACGACGCTTGGGATGAAGGGTTCTCCAAGTACGTTTCAATGCTTGATGAATATGATTGCTTCCGCTCTAGATAATTGTGATGCTTATATTGACGACGTCATCATCTACAACGACACCTGGAAAGGACATCTAGCCATGATTCGGAAATTCTTTGAAAGACTCACTGATGCTAATTTGACAATCAATTTATCTAAAAGTGAGTTCTTCCGTACTTGTGTAACTTTCCTAGGACATATTGTGGGACATGGTCAAGTTAAACCTATAGATGCTAAGGTTAAAGCTATCTCTGATTTTCCTGTGCCTGTCAGTAAAAAGCAATTAATGCGATTTTTGGGTACGGCCGGATACTATCGAAAGTTTTGTTCCAATGTTTTTAATATTGTTGAACCTCTGACAAATTTCTTAAGTAAGAGAAACAAGTTTCTCTGGACCAAAAAATGTCAGGAAGCTTTCGATAGGTTAAAAGCCATACTCAAATGTGCGCCGGTTCTAACAGCTCCAAATTTCAATCAGTCTTTTAAATTGTCTGTGGATGCAAGTGATGTTGGGGTTGGATCAGTATTGATTCAAGAAGACAGCAATGGTATTGATCACCCAGTGTGCTATTTCTCTAAGAAATTAAATAAGCGCCAAAGAAATTACTCAAAAATCGAGAAGGAATGTTTGGCTTTAATATTGGCATTACAGCACTTTGAAGTTTACATTGGCTCGGCTCCTTCTCCAGTTGTTGTGTATAGTGATCACAACCCCCTTACTTTCATCGACAAGATGAAAAGTAAAAATCAAAGATTATTAAGGTGGAGTTTGTTTTTGCAAGAGTATAATCTGAACATCAGACACATCAAAGGAAAAGAAAATTTGATTGCAGATGCACTTTCCCGTGTACAGAAATATTATTTCATATACACTTTATATAATTCATAAGAATTTTCTGATGAAATTTTGTTTTACCTCATGTATAATTTACATATGGTAAAAAGAAAGCTTTATTATATAAATCTTTCTTTTTTCTTTATGGGGGAAGTGTTACGTATATGTAATGAAATTGATTGTGTGTTAGTTTTAAAATTCTTTTCATTTTATTTTTGTTTCATTACATTTTACTGTAATGATTATTGAAAGGATTCGAAATTCTTTTTCAGTAATGCGATATTTTCTTTTAGTAAATGTTGTTTATCTAAGACGTAAAACGTGTTACATGAGAATTATTTTTAGTTAACCTAGTTCGTCTTGGGTTGGGAAGAACGTAAACAGGCAGTTAAAATGATTGGTCAGTATCAAAGCCTTACTTTCCTTGCGTGATCACCATGTGTAAACAACGTTTATTTATTATTGGTTCTTAAGTGGGGCTACACTGGTGTACGTGATAGATTTCTTGTAGTAAGAGACCACATGACCCATCTCGCGAGACTTGAAATGATGTTTTTGGGGTTTAAATACGCATTCTTAATACTTTTCTGTCAGAGTCGTTTTAACATCTTGAAGGAACAAAGTGGGGTTTTTTTTATTTGTTGCCAGATTTTTGTTTTTCATCTGATTTTTGGATTTAATAATTTATTCTCCTGGAAATTCAACAAGTTGACTTTTTTATAAAAATTCTGAAAGATATTCATGGAAATTTATTCTGGAATTATTCGGAAACAAAAACTGTGATTCAATTGAGGAATTGTTGATATTCGTACATGGACCACCTCTGACGTCATCGCCTTCCATATTTGTATGTCGTCGAGATTCGAACCTGGATTCTAATAGAACTATTTAGTGATAGAACTTGTATTTTTCATTCTTAGGATTAAATTTTGGATTATATTCACAAACCGTAAGTCCTATTTACCAATTTTTACATTGTTTCTAGGGAAATAAATTATTTTGTTAAAATATACAAAGCTTGTTGACTTCACTCTTTTCTTCTGTTACATTTGTACGAACCTACACGTAACAGGAGAAAATTAGGTCGCTCGTCCTTGGGATATAAGAATTTTGGTTAAATATTTCAGAAAATTGTTTTTTGAAATTTAAATTCCCCATGTCTTTAAATCCCAAGTACTATTTTACATTTTTATTTGAAATCTTAAGTGAAAACAACAGGCTTTTATTCACAATGTCATTAAAAGTGGAAACTTTTCTTTCTAATCCAACTCTGGAGCAGTTGGATAGTCTGAAAAAAAGATGAGTTGCTTGAAATTGCCAGAAAGTACGATCTTTCTGAAGCAAAATCTTCCTTAACGAAACAAGAAATTAAAAATATTTTGATCCAATATTTGGTGGGGAAAAATATTTTTGATGAAAGTGTTTTGGCATCAGTCAGTAAGTCTATGACAGACACTGACATTAAAGTAATGGAATTAAAAATTAAATATAAGATGGAAGTAGAGTTAAGGAAGCTCGAGCTTCAGAAAGAAGAAAAAGAGAAACAAATGCAGTTGCAATTTGAAGAGAAGCAATTGCAAATGCAGTTTGAAGAAAAGGAGAGAGAGAGAGAGAGAGAGAGAGAGAGAGAGAGAGAGAGAGAGAGAGAGAGAGAGAGAGAGAGAGAGAGAGAGAGAGAGAGAGAGAGAGAGAGAGAGCTAAACAATTACAATTTGAAAAAGAGGAGAAAGAGAGACACGAGAGGGAGTAAGATAAACAATTACAATTTGAAAAAGAGGAGAAAACGAGACAATTACAATTTGAAAAAGAGGAGAAAAAGAGACAATTACAATTTGAAAAAGAGGAGAAAGACAGGAGAGGGAGAAAGATAAACAATTACAATTTGAGAAAGAGGAGAGATAGAGAGAGATACAGGAGAGGGAGAAAGATAAACAGTTACAATTACAAAGAGAGAAGGATGAAAGGGAATTTCAACTTAGAATGAAAGAATTGGAGCTGGCAAGTGGCAAGCACGATTCCACTTCACATACAGATTCAAGTTTTGACATTACAGAAAATATTAGGGTAGTTCCCCCTTTTAGAGAAAAAGAAGTAGACAAATATTTTCCTCGTTTTGAAAAAGTTGCGGAAAATTTGAAATGGCCAAGGGAGTATTGGACTCAGCTACTACAATGTGTACTAGTTGGTAAAGCTAGTGATGTTTATCATTCAATGTCAGTACAACAGAGTTCTGATTATGATTTGGTTAAGGAATGCATCTTAAGGGGTTATGCGTTAGCCCCTGAGGCTTATCGGCAAAAATTCAGGAACTATAAAAAGGAAGCTGGACAGACTTATGTCGAATTTGCTAGAGAAAAAGAACAGTTATTTAAGAGATGGTGCTTAGCCAAGAAAGTTGAACATGATTATGAAAGTCTTGAACAACTTGTGTTACTTGAAGAGTTCAAAAACTGTGTTCCTAATGACATTAAGAATCATCTTGAAGAGCATAAGATTGAAACCATGGAAAATGCTGCTCTTCCTGCCGATGAGTATTCTTTAACTCATAAAGTTCCTGTTGTAAGCAAATCTTTTACTCAGCAGCCCACTGGTAGAAAGGTATTTCAGCCTAATAAGACTCCTCCTAAAATTCAATCTGGCACAACTTCTAAAAATCAAGCTTCTGATAAACTTGATTCAAAATCCTTGTCTCTGCCTACGTGTACCTATTGCAAGAAAAAAGGACAAGTCATTTCTAATTGCTTCAAGTTGAAATATAGGCATCAGAATCAAGATAGACCTATCACAAATGCTCTTCTTTCTAAGAGGTCAAGGTCACGGTCATGTATTGTGAAAGCAATACATTTGTTGGGTCTAATAAACCCCAGTCTGATTTTATTATGGAGAATTATGAACCATTCATGTCGAAGGGTTCTATAATCACTCTTGGGTGATTCTGCCAATCCTGTCCCTATTAAAATTTTAAGGGATACAGGAGCTTCTCAGAGTCTTTTAGTGTCAGGTATTTTGCCTTTTTCTGAGAAGTCCTGTTCTAATGAGAATGTTCTCATTCAGGGAGTAGAGTGCGGCTTTGTTAATGTTCCTCTCCATTCTGTAAATTTGTCATCAGACTTAGTTTCAGGACATGTGACAGTAGGTATAGTGTCTAACTTACCCGTTGAGGGCATTCATTTGTTGCTAGGCAACGACCTAGCTGGAGACAAGGTTGTGGTTAATCCACTTGTAACTGACAAGCCTTCTTTGGATCAGAAAGTTGATCCTATTGAAAAAGAGTACCCTGAGCTATACCCAGCTTGTCCAGTTACCAGAGCCATGTCAAAGATAGCTCTTGAGAATGATTTTGATAAGGAAAATATTCCTGTAGCTGACACATGTATTGGTCAGGCTTTTGATGAGGTCACTTTCACTTCTAATTTGGATCAATCAGGTGGTATTGATCACAGTGATCCTCTTCTAAATACTCATTCTCTTTTATCTAATCAGGGTGATAAACGACAATCACTTGTCGTCGAACAGGAAAAAGATCCTGAGATCTGTTTGTTTCAGAGGGCCATTAGTGAAACTGAAGCCACTGAAGTACCTGTCTGTTATTTCATTAAAAATGGAATTCTTATGAGAAAATGGAGACCTTCCGAGGTACCTGCTAATGACGAGTGCTCAGTGAACTATCAGATTGTAGTTCCAAACTCTTACAGACAGGAAATTCTTAGTTTGGCCCATGAAACTCCTCTGGCTGGTCATTTAGGAATAAATAAAACTTATAACAAGATCTTGACTCACTTTTATTGGCCAAAAATCAAAAGTGATGTTTGTAAATTTTGTAGATCTTGTCATACTTGTCAAATGGTAGGAAAACCCAATCAGAAGATACCTAAGGCTCATCAGCAGCCAATTCCTGCATTTGACGAACCATTTAGCAGAATTATGGTAGATTGTGCTGGTCCCTTACCTAAGACCAAGTCAGGCAACCAATATTTGTTGACCATTATGTGTGCGTCAACAAGATTCCCAGAGGCAATTCCTTTGAGGAATATTATAGTAAAAGCATTGATAAAGTTTTTTACTCAATTTGGCCTTCCCAAATCTGTCCAATCAGGTCAAAGGTCAAATTTCATGTCTGGCATTTTTCAGCTTATTATGCGTGAATTTGGCACTCCGCAGTTCAAGTCAAAAGTGAAACTATGGTTTCACAAAACTTTGCTTGAGAGAACATTTGAGTCTTGTATTAGAGTTCATTCTCTCTTGCTCATTCTTCAAAATTTTCTTCAATTTAGATTTTACGGCCCTTACAAAGTAAAGAAGAAAATGAATGAGTTAAATTACAATAATAGTACTCTCGTCTAAACAAATTAATGGAGTACTAGTATATTGAAAGAGATAGCCAAGTAAATCATACAATTAATTTAGATGTACCTGTCTCACCAAATGAGGATTTAAGTGAAGAAATTCAATTGGACACCATTGATCTTGGAGCAACAAATCTTCAGAATTCGGAAATTATGAAAGATCTAGACCAGAAACTTTTACATTTCCAACAACAAGAAAGAAATGAACTTAAACAGTTATTATTCGAATATGAGCACTTGTTTCCGGATATTCCTACGAGGACAAACAAAATTTTTCATGACGTTGAAATTGTAGATTCAAAACCTGTGAAACAACACCCATACAGGATGAACCCTCTCAAACAGGAATACTTGAAAAAGGAAATTCAGTATTTGTTGGAGAACGATTTCATAGAGCCCAGTAAAAGTGATTGGAGTTCACCATGCATACTTGTTCCAAAACCGGATAAAACTTTCCGTATGTGCACTGATTATAGGAAGGTGAACAGTGTGACAAAACAGATTCATTTCCATTACCAAGAATCGATGACTGTATTGATAAAATTGGAAATGCCAAGTACGTCACCAAATTTGACCTTCTGAAAGGATTTTGGCAAATTCCACTTACGGAAAGAGCAAAAGAAATTTCGGCGTTTGTGACTCCAGATGGACTCTATCAATATAAAGTAATGCCGTTTGGGATGAAAGGTTCTCCAAGTACGTTTCAACGCTTGATGAATATGATTACTTCCGGTCTAGATAATTGTGATCCTTATATTGATGATGTCATCATCTACAACGACACCTGGAAAGGACATCTAACCACGATTCGAAAATTCTTTGAAAGACTCACTGATGCAAATTTGACAATTAATTTATCTAAAAGTGAGTTCTGCCGTGCTTGTGTAACTTTCCTAGGACATATTGTGGGACATGGTCAAGTTAAACCTATTGATGCTAAGGTTAAAGCTATCTCTGATTTTCCTGTGCCTGTCAGTAAAAAGCAATTAATGCGATTTTTGGGTATGGCCGGATACTATCGAAAGTTTTGTTCTAATTTTTCTAATATTGCTGAACCTCTGACAAATTTGTTAAGTAAGAGAAACAAGTTTCTCTTGACCGAAAAATGTCAGGAAGCTTTCGATAGGTTAAAAGCCATACTCAAAAGTGCGCCGGTTCTTACAGCTCCAAATTTCAATCAGTCTTTTAAATTGTCTGTGGATGCAAGTGATGTTGGGGTTGGAGCAGTATTGATTCAAGAAGATATAAATGGTGTTGATCACCCAGTGTGCTATTTCTCTAAGAAATTAAATAAGCACCAAAGAAATTACTCAACAATCGAGAAGGAATGTTTGGCTTTAATATTGGCATTACAACATTTTGAGGTTTACATTAGGTCAACTCCTTCTACGGTTGTTGTGTATAATGATCACAACCCCCTTACTTTCATCGACAAGATGAAAAATAAAAATCAAAGATTATTAAGGTGAAGTTTGTTACTGCAAGATTATAATCTCAACATCAGGCACATCAAAGGAAAAGACAATTTGATTGCAGATGCACTTTCCCGTTTATTGAAATATTATTTCATATACACTTTATATAATTCATAAGAATTTTCATGTAATTTTGTTTACCTCATGTATTATTTACATATGGTAGAAAGAAAGCTTTATTATATAAATCTTTCTTTTTTTCTTTATGGGGGGAAGTGTTATGTATATGTAATTAAATTGCTTGTGTGTTAGTTTTAAAATTCGTTTTTATTTTATTTTTGTTTCATTACATTTTATTGTAATGATTATTGAAAGGATTCGAAATTCTTTTTCAGTAATTCGATATTTTCTTTTAGTAAATGTTGTTTATCTAAGACGTAAAACGTGTTACATGAGAATTATTTTTAGTTAACCTAGTTCGTCTTGGGTTGGGAAGTTCGTAAACAGGCATGTTAAAATGGTTGGTCAGTATTAAGGCCATACGTTGCTTGCGTGATCACCATGTGTAAACAACGTTCTTTTATTATTGGTTCTTAAGTGGGGCTACACTGGTGTACGTGATAGATTTCTTGTAGTAAGAGACCACATGACCCATCTCGCGAGACTTGAAATGATGTTTTTGGGGTTTAAATACGCATTCTTAATATTTTTTTGTCAGAGTTGTTTTAACATCTTGAAGGAACAAGGTAATTTTTTTTATTTGTTGCCAGATTGTTTGTTTTTCATCTGATTTTTGGATTTAATAATTTATTCTCCTGGAAACTCAACAAGTTGACGTTTTGATAAAAATTCTGAAAGATATTCATGGAAATTTATTCTGGAATTATTCGGAAACAAAAACTGTGATTCAATTGAGGAATTGTTGATATTCGAACATGGACCACATCTGACGTCATCGCCTTCCATATTTGTATGTCGTCGAGATTCGAACCTGGATTCTAATAGAACTATTTAGTGATAGGACTTGTATTTTTTATTCTTAGGATTGAATTTTGGATTATATTCACAAACCGTAAGTCCTATTTTCCAATTTTTACATTGTTTTCTCGGGAAATAAATTATTTTGTTAAAATATACAAAGCTTGTTGACTTCACTCTTTTCTTCTGTTACATTTGTACGAGCCTACACGTAACAATGCAAAAACCTAAATTATCTCGTCAATGGCAAGTGATACTAAAGCAATGTTGGTCAGTGTGTATGCAAACTGATGAAAGTATATAGACTACAATATCACACTAATAAAATCCAAAATGGAGAATTACCACAAACACATCTGAACAACTAACAAGGCATGTCTTTATAGCATTTCAGGCTGGAATCAGAAGTGAAAGCTATACCGAAAACAAACTGGTAATTGGTGATCTCTCTCTCTCTCTCTCTCTCTCTCTCTCTATATATATATATATATATATATATATATAGAGAGAGAGAGAGAGAGAGAGAGAGAGAGAGAAGAAGAAGAAGAAGAAGAAGAAGAAGAAGAAGAAGAAGAAAATGATGATGATGGTTGGTATCAACTCACAGACTTGGCAATTTGTAATTCAAAATTCAAATTGAAAAAGAACTATTGGGTCTCCGAGACGCTTAATTGGCACTCCTGACGAAGTCATTGATTCTTCTTGTATGCCACAAGGACAAAGCAGAAATAGACGTCAAAAGGACAAGGCAGAAAAAGACGTATAAAGGAAAAAGTAGAAATAGACGTCAAAAGCTTTTTAAACCGCACAAACACGCTCAGAATAAGAAACGAAAAACAGTAATCAGAGCATAAGATATTTTTGAATACTCATTCTTGTTAGTTTCACATGTTGTTAATTTTACATGTCAAAAATACATGTCTCCATGCCTCCAACGATGGTGACGATGCAAGATTTCCAATGTGTAGAATTTCATCCGGTGTTGTCTTTGATTACCTTCGAACATATCAACTTTGAAATCAAAGGACAAACCGAACACTACATCTATCTGAATGACAGTTACTTTTACATGAAGGACGAAGTTCGCAAAAACAGACAGCAGTAATCCAGGCGCCGATGCTAGAGTAGCTCCCGTCAACAATTTCAAGCATTCTTTATTTAGTGAAGTGGAAGCTGAATAACAAACTAGTCAGCATCTGCATGGGCACATACCTTTGACTAGCTTACCTGGAGACTCTCTTGATGTTGAAGAAGCAAGTTCATCTATTTTTTGGAATTTAATAATTTATTCTCTAGAAAACTAAACAAGTGCTTCATATTTAGAAAAGTTCTGGGAGAAAGAAATTCAGTGGAAATTTATTCTGGAGTTTAACGGAAACATTATAAACTGTGATTCAACGAGGATCTGTTACCATCAGTACAGACATCATCTGACGTCATCGCCTCCATATTGGAATTTCATCGAGATTCGAACCTGGATCCAATTAGAACTGTTTAGTGATAGGACTTATATTTTTCAACCTTAGGATTAAATTTTGGATTATATTCACAAACCGTAAGTCCTATTTTCTATTTTTTTTACATTGTTTTCTAAGGAAATAAATTATTTTCTTAAAATTTACAAACCTTGTTGACTTCATTCTTTTCTTTTATTACATTTGTGCGAGCCTACACATAACAATGTTGATAATTCAGATAATCCAGCTATACATAGAGGATTAAAGTTTTACTAAATTAAATGCACATAATAACATATAACTCTTACGAAACCTAGTTAGGAATGTGAGACAGATTCGGGCGAAAATATTTTACTTCGGAAGCCTTCGTTCCAAATCTAGTCCGAAGTTCCTAGAACTCCTTTCCCGCTCTTTTCACGAGTGCCCAATTTGCTCTTGGAGTGCAGTCTAGTGTCCCCCAACTTCTAAATGATCTACTCTTTCCACGTCCAAACGTGCACTGATCTTTCACAATGAATGTAACAGAGTAATGTCTGGCTGCGTGAGAACTCGCCCCAAAATTTGACCATCTTAGTTCTGACTGGATACCGGTGGTCTCTTTAAAAACTGTCTGGGGTAGTAGCACTGATATGTTATACTGTCGGGTTTCCGGTCTCGAAGCCTAAGCTGACAGATAACATCAATGGCTGATGGCAAAACAAACGGTGTTTCACCTCGCGGCAAGGTTCTTTGTGAATTACCCGCGAAATTGGTTGTGACGCAATGGCTAAGGCACGGACAGGTAGTTTCTTTGTTTCAGAATCGGTCTAAAGTCGTAATATTATATAACACGCATTGATATTACCTAAAGTTTGAATTACGAATTCTATCAGAAGACATGTATTACATGAAGCAGGAATTGTTAGCAAATTTTCTCACACACATGACACACACAAACTCATCACGTGCAACCGACGCCATATATAACACATTACATCTTGTCACTATACAACTGAACGTGCCGCTTTAAGTCAAATTCCTATTTAGCTTATTTTCAAAGGAGACCATTATAACCCTTATCAGAAAGGGCTATATTGTGTGAGTGTGTGTGTGTGTGTGTGTGGGGGGGTCACTACAGATAGTATGAACTTTTGAGAGAGTGACAGGTGTAAGGTGAAGTTGCTTGCATTTGCAATATGTTCAGGGTAGCAAATGTTGGCATACCTCCATGTCACTTTGATGTACTATGGCTGAAAATTCTTTGGATATTGTTCTTGTAGAAATTGTACATGATCTAAGCCCATAGCTTTCGAAAATGACTGCTCCCATGTGGTAAAAAATCAGCCTGAATTAGTCTAAAGTACACTATCTTTAACAGTTGTTGAAATAGGGAAAACTAATTTTGCCAGACTAGAGAGTACTAGCTGTTGAAAGTGGAATCAATAAATGACCATATATAAAAAAGTTATCGCCTTTTTTTTTTTTTAAACTTCTGAAGTCCAGGAAGTGAAAATGATCAAGCGTAGCTAGCTGTTTTGTTTTATACATACACATCTGAAGTGAGGCCAAGCTGTATACTCTATAAACCATATTACACCCATCAATCATACGCCAAAATAAAAGGAATTAAAAGTTCTTTGAACAGTTCATAAGCTATTCAAGGTCATTTTTTTAATAGCAAGTATAACCATGAGAAAAACAGGGACAAATCTTTTTCTTTAACTTAATACAAAATACGAAACTTTAGAGTGCCACCTTTACCCATTCTAACCAGGCCATCGACGTTAACTAAAATTTCTTGTATCCATCAATACAAAACTCGGGCTCCATGCCTTTGTCCCGAACATTATTCTCTTACATTTTTCAGGGGGAAGTAAATCTAATCAGAAGGCGCTTGACATAGTTCTTAGATGCGAGGTAGACAAGTAACTTCCTTAAATATCACTAAACTTTAATCAGACGCGAATGATTAAGCTTTATATTTATAATAATTAACCATTTACTAATGAACAGAGAAGGCTTACACTTAATGAAGCACGTTACCAATTTTGTTCTCAATATAATGGGGCACTTTAACTTATAACTCGAGCAGGGACCAACAAGTAGGTCTCATTTTTTTGGTTTTTTTTTTTGTTTTGTTTATTTTTTTGACAGAAGCGAAGACCTACTTGTTGGTCTAGGATAGTCCTACAATGTAAGACATCGACCCTGATAATTATGTTTCTGGGCGATCCAAAAAGATAAATATCAGGGTCGATGTTGTCTTGCATTGTATAAAAAAAGGATTGTTTTTTTCTTGGTGATTTTTGTAGCTAAACTGTAGCCTTGACGTGAAGTAAGGGTACTAATATAGACCCTAGGATTTTTTTTTTATTGTGAATCCTCGTCTCCTCGGGATTGTTTTGCATTTGAGAAAGCAAATAACAAAATCCAATATAAAATAACCCTGTATCGAAGTTCCTATATGGATCTGAAATTTTCTACAGATGGGAATTGGTAAACAGAGTCAGCTATTAGTTTTGCTTTGGCGGACATTTGTTTCAAGAGAGAGATAGAGTTCTGTATTTCTGACTGGTTTGAACTTACTTTTCTGGATAGACAGTTTTACTCATCTTTATCCGACATATATTATCCTCATATAGTATTCTCACACCATACAGTTTGATTGTACCCCCTTACCGATTTTAAAAACAAAAGGCATCAAGGACATAAGAAATGCACAAAACTTAGGCATTTCATTCATTGATTTATAATTTCAAACTGATTGTTGCCAGGTGGTCCCCAACATTGTCAACTTGTTGGCATTTCAAATCAAAAGGGAGGCTTTTATTTTAGCAATACAGTCTCCATATTTGCTTGGGCCAGTCTGTGTTTAAAGCAACAGATCAGATGTAGTTCACAGCCTTTGAAAATTCCAATAAGTGCATAAATTTTGGATTTGCATCACTTTGAACACATGTATATAAGAGTTACTCTGATTTATTTGTTCGGTTTGTTTTAGACATTAAAACTAGACATTGCAAATATTGCACACTGAAAACAGATTTTACTGAAATAGACTATCCTAGAAACCAGAAATTGACTGCTAGCAGCCTGTTTGCTTGTATCAAGAGCATCAGTTTGCATTGAAACACCAATAATTTTACAGTGTTAGGGACCCGGCCTGAGACTGGGATGAACCCCTACTTGTCATGGTGTTTGGTCATTGTTATCTAGGAGATGATCAGCCATGGTGTTATTGCCTGTTTCGAGTCAAAAATAGCATTAAATGTGAAATTAATGGATGGAACAGCAGCGATCTGAGCAGAGATATAGATAGAACAACATGAGCCCCCATATGCAAAATATAACAATTAATCACATGAAGGAAAAGAAATTGAATATGACATTTGGATGATGTACTTTCTCTTAGAAATAGAGTTACTAAATTTATGTGATACTCAATTAGCCATTCTGTTATACTGATGGAAAAGATTTCATCATATGATCGAGTGACTAATTGAACTCAAATTGCCAGCATATCAGCATCACCTGGTTGCTCTGGTCTTTTCCAAATCACTATTGGTGATATGTTGGCATTGCCTTATTTCTTTTCCTTCTCTCTTTCCTCTATCCTTTTGGGGTCATCAAACGTCTTGGTTGTGGACTATTCTCTTTTCAATTGTGCAGTAAAGGTATGGAGCTATTTTTTAATTCAAATAGTAATATATGTGTATGTGTGATTTGGATTTTCAACATAGCTTTTTACAATTTTTCAGTCATATCGCGACAGTGTCAGCAGTGTGGCAGTTTATAGTGATGTCTAGCATTGGGGCATCATGCTGCATGATGTCCAACCCAGTTCACATTGTCCTGACATCAGGCCGACCTGTGCTAACACTATTAATGCTGAATGCCTAGTGAGGCAGCTGTTAGTACATAGATACAGCCTCCCCCAAACATGCAGCCATAATAAATATACAAATAGAAAAGAAATAAAAATTATATTAGCAATCAATAAATTGATACAAGCAGTTTCTATTAGCAGACATCATAGTGTACAGCATTGATGAGACTTTATGACAGCATGGATTAAATTCATAAAATTGACCCTAATTTGTTAACATAAGGAATTCTCTGGATATTTTTTAGTGTATGTGTTATGTAATTTGAAATGGGAATAATTCTTTGTATTCTGTAGCTGGGTCATGTTTTGTATTGCATGGCATGAAGTACTAATATTCAGCTTGGAAAGGCCTCCTGACGAATCATACAAATGTGAAAAAAGAAAAACCATGCAAGTGTAAAATTAGAGGTTTGTGATGCGTGGTCATTGGGTGATTAGAGAACTGTTGTCTTTAGGTTCTTGAAAATAGGGGAAAACATGGACTGTCAAGCCATGCTCATGCAGCCGCTTGATTTACTCATGTTGAAACCCCTCATGTGTAACTTTTTGAATTTTTTTTTCAATTTATTCTTGACTGTTATTTTTTGCTGATGATGTCCCAGATTATACGTCAAATTCATTTTTTCAATGAACATCTTTATTTGAAGCTGGAACATGGTATAAAAGCTATAACATATGTTATTTTGAACTACATCTAGACAAGAAAAACCTGGCAATGCATAATGTCCTTTGCAATGAGAAGTCTTAGAATAGTATGATTGCTTTAGTAGATGTGTGATTTTGTTAGATGTCAAGATGAGCATTGTTAGTTTGGAAAAAAAGGTGACAAATGAATTAGTATGTGTGGAAAGTTTGGAATGATATGAAGAATGAAATGGATGTTTGGAAAGTATGGATGCATGTATTGAAATTATGGAATGATATGAGGAATGAAATGGATGTTTTAAAGTATGAAATGATATGAAGAATGGAATGTGTGCATGGACAGTATGGAATGGATGTATGGAAATCACGGAATGATATGAAGCATGGAATGGATATTTTAAAGTATGGAATGATATGAAGAATGGGATGGATGTATGGAAACCATGGAATAATATGAAGAATGGAAAGTATGGAATAATAAGAAGAATGGTGTGAATGTATGGAAAGTATGGAATAATATGAAGAATGGAATGTATGTATGGAAAGTGGGGAATGATATTAAAAATGAAATGTTTGTATGGAAAGTAAGGAAGAATATGAAGAATGCAATGGATGTATGGAATGATATTAAGAATGGAGTGGATGTATGGAAAGTATGGAATGATATTAAGAATGGAATGGATGTATGGAAGTTTGGAATGATACGAAGAATGGAATGGATGTATGGAAACTTTGGAATGATGTGAAGAATGGAGTGGTTGTATGGAAAGTATGGAATAATATGAAGAATGGAATGCATGTATGGAAAGTATCGAGTGATATTAAGAATGGAATGGATGTATGGAAAGTATGGAATGATATGAAGAATGGAGTGGCTGTATGGAAAGTATGGAATAATATGAAGAATGGAGTGGATGTATGGAAAGCATGGCATGGTATGAAGAGGCAAACTTGTATTTACATTGAAAATCTTGTACATTTCTTGTATTTTGTTCTTCAGGAAACTAAAATATTTAAGCTGACATTTGGAATGAAAGAACACAACAGTGATGTTTCTCTATATCAGAATGATCTGTGAAGACTTCAGATCAAGTAGTCAGACTTGAACCTGGATGGGATCTTGTGCTTAAATTAATCTACTTCACGGAGATTAAATTTACAACTATTTTGAAAGTCATCATCCTGTTTTGAATGTAGTTTACATATTTGTATGTATATGTTGTCAGATCAGGTTTTGGATTATAATCTTACTTGTGTAAATGCGAGCAGACTGGACTGCACCTGTTGTGAACAGGGAAGGATTTATTCTGCTTTTCATAAATTATATCTTCTTTTCCTTGATCGTCCTCAGTTGTCTTTTGTTTCTTTTGTGTCTTGCGCATTCAACCTCACCACCCTGGAACATCATGACGTCATTAACAATCCTAGCCTTTAGTTTTGTCATGGTCAACATGATTCTTGCAGACTATGTTGTGCAAACCATTTATACGAAGAGAGATTTCAGAAACATTTTAGGATGTTGACAGACTCTGAATAACATGAATGATCCAAAACTTCGCAACTGGACAATGATCTTTTATTAATTTAGTGTACAGTGAGAAATTTTAAAGACACATTTGAGATGAGTTTGAAAATATTAAAAGTGAAAGATTTTTCATGAATAAATGGCACAGAGAAATCGCTCATAGTATTTCTACATAAAGAAGACATGCAAGTATAGCTGATGCTATAGTGCTGTAATTTATGTAAAATTATCAATTTGCATGTGACAGTATTTCATAATTATATCTGTGATAAATTTGTTGATTCAGTGAATTTTCTTTTGGTGTGGATGTCATTATGTCAAACTCAAAAATAAACACTGGAATGGTTCGTAATATGGATATGGGAATTATCCAATTTGGTGAGCCATATTTGAAATCAACAGATGGATTTGGAACGTCTTCAGCCAGAACACCTCTCAGCCCCAGCTCAGACTTTACCACGTCTATAATTAAAGATGTCCCTGATAGCATTTTCAAGGCAGTTCTGCTTGTACACTGGGATAACATTCTGGGGCCACGAATTCACCATGTGTGGACAATTGATGGTACTCCAAACTTGTCTTCTTCAGATTTGAGATGTATTACTGGACAGGTCCTTAGCAGTGAGATTTGTCGTGATGTTGACAGTAGTTTTGTAGATTTTAAATTTTTCAATTTGACTCACAAAGAAATTATTGTGCCAGCATTTGTTTTCTGTGCCAAAGGGTCCTATGGATTGGGAGTCCATGGCCTAGCAGTAGTACTGTCTCAGGGTGAACTCCAGCTGTACCTTGAGATTCATGAACTTCTTCAGAGATGCCTTCAAAGACTGGCTTACAAGATACGGGTCATTTTGGACACAGTATGTATCTACATTAACAAAGTATTAAATAAGATCCTGTAATAGTCGTCACATTGGGACCTAGTCGGTCATAAATCTGGTGCTTATCCTGGTCTCCATAGAAACAGTTGAATTACAGTAAACCCATAAGAGTGATGTGTTATTCTTGAGGAAACCTTATATTGAATCATGTTCCAACAATACTGTATCCTGATATGCATTTAAACACACACAGTATTGTAGGTTGTTAAGTCGCATTATAATTGGTTCACATGTGACAAAACTGAAATAAAGTGAAATAAGTAACAATAATAAAACAAAAATGTGACCAATTTAATAGCACCTGTAGCCACACCCACATTATAAAGAAGGCAGCATTATCACTTCCAATGGAAATGGATATGACAGTGTTTGCATTTAGATATGAAAGATTAGTTTTAAAATCTAAAATATTTAAAAGAACTAAGTTTGGTGCAATTTTTAGTAATACTTAGCTTTTCTTTATTGATCAAAATAAAGGAGTGCAAGTCTAAATTGGTCCCAGAGAAATCTCTGATAGGGTAGTGAAAAGGTCACATTTTGGGCTTACCATACACCCTTTTGTGGTACTCTTGTGTATGATTATTCTTATGATGTTGGTTGGTATGAAAATTTTCATCACACACACACACACAGAAAGGAAAATGACAAAAGTACATCATTATTTTATTACATATCTTGATTACTTTCTTAGCCTTAAAAAATCACATTGGAATGCAAAAATTGTTCAGTAATTGTTCAGAAGATGTGTATAACATACTGCACTTGACCATCTGCAAACAAGGTTTTCAAATCACTTTCGTCCCTTTTTTTCTCTTACTTGATATATGTATATATGACATTCTGGTTATCAGATACTTCATGTATAACATGCTTATCCATTATTCTGATTGGTTTATTCACTTCTTCATTTTACAGAACTGTACTGCTTTACAGTCATCATTTTTCACACTTATTTCAGTAGTTTTCTCAACAGCATAAGGGATTGTATGTATTTTTTCACAGCATAACAACTGTTTACAATAATTAAATGTTCTGGGTTAAATTTACAACAGTGAAATGCAGATAGATGCAAGTCAGTATTTCCATTTTGGGTGAAAGGAGTTGACTCTCTAGCAATTTTACACCACTCAAAATTACTTTTCATATACTGGTTTTATCTGATTCCTCTTTTTTTCAAACCATGAGAGTCCAAAATACCTCTAAATGAATTCACAATAATCCCAAAATAGTAATTTAGTCTGAAAATATTATTGAGAACTTTGCAATTACAGTGAATAATTGATATAAATAAATCTTCTCAAATTGAATCTGAACCCAACTATAAGACTGATTCCACTTTGGTTGTTAAGATAGGAATGAGTAATTCTGAAAATAAACAACCCTAATATAAAACCTGTGATGCAGTTAGAGGACCAGGATGAGGGCCATCTTTATGGAAATTTCAGTTAAACTGTAAACATAATTAATTTCTGGAATCTGCTAAAGTTAGAATTAAGTTTGTATCTAGAACTCAAATCCAAGTATAATAATCTTAATATATAATCTTATATCACAGACAAGAATTAGGTATGTAATATGTTCTTGTTTAAAAAAAAGGTCATTAGTCATGTAGGCCCAAACTCCTATGCTCAGTTATGGATAAAGGTCAATCACACAATGTAAATTCAATATACATAACATATAATCGTGGACAAAAGCCAACACACAATGCAAAATAAATATACATTATATGTGTGTGTGTGTGTGTGTGTGTGTGTGTGTGTGTGTGTGTTTGTGTGTGTGTGTGTACAAACACACACATGCAAGTACCCACACATGCAGAGAGAGAGAGAAAGAGAGAGAGAGAGAGGATCTTACATGAGTGATCATTGTTGGTGAGCACTTTATGAAATGAGTTATTTCTGTCATTTTCGAGATTTAGCAAAATATTAAATTTGTCCAACCAGCTTCTTAAATTTTATGGGAAATTATCATCAGTGTAAGAGTGTTGATCACATGACAAAAAACGAACTTTTCAAAACACTTTGTAAAAATTATATTGATTTAGTCAGAAATTCAATTGGGCTTATGAATTGTGATGCTATTACATTACAGTATGATGGTATGACAACATATGTTTATTTAATTTGTACTGTGTCCTTGACCTTTGTCCATAATTTAGGGTAGGGTCTGTTTTAGGATTCATTCCAATTTATAAACTGCTGCACCAAAAACATCATCTGAATACATGATTTTTGAGTGAAAATCAAACATGTTAGCAACCCATTTTTTGTTAAATGGCTTCCCCCAAACACCTCACAAGTTTCAGCTCTAGAATAAACCCTGAAATAATGATAATTCAAATTTACTGTAATCAGCATGTAGCTGTAAGGAACTAATATGTCTTATTTTGTTTACAGAAAGTGCAGAACCCTTCTGACAACCTGCCTGTGGATACGATTGGACTGTATTTGTCTGATTCAATCAGGTTCATCTCAGCTTTGAAGAAGCAATCTCTGGCTGAAAATGTCTTGGTATGTAGGGAATTCAGTGTCATCTGTAGAGTTCCAGTTTTCATGAATTCTGTGGTTCCTACAGACCATTAATTTCAAGACAAAACAATTGAAAATTCTACTGTGATGGTAAAATAGGATCACCTTCCTCATCAATCAAATGATGATTTATCTGTAATGGCAATAGGATCATCTTCCCCAGCAATCAAATGTAATACTACCAAAAATGTGTCATTTTGCAAATGCCCTCAAATGTAATGAATGGTAGTATTGTCCCAAACTTAAAGCTGATCTGATATGCTGTGCTTACAGATATAAATTAGTTCATGTATTTGAAGAGATATAATACAGTGATTACAGAATATTGTCATAAACTCTGAACCAGTGTCATATGTTGTGTTGTAGGTATGAATTACATGTATTTGGAAGCTATATAATAGAAAATACACAATGTTGTTAAACATTTGGAGCCAGTTTCATATGGTGTGTTATAGTTATAGAGTATTTTCATATGTTTGGTGGTATTTAATACAAAGATTATGCAATATTGTCTCAATCATTGAACCAGTATAATATGTTTTGCTATTGATGTAGATTAGTTACATGTATTTTTGGGGTACATGGTCATAAGCTGCTTGATGTTTTATGAAGTACAGAACAGCCTGCTTGTCAGGATTTTCAGTAGACACATACCCTTGAGTTGATATTAGAATTTAAATTAGAATCATTTCTGATAAATGGAAATTCCAACTGGTGCATTTTTATGACACACATTGATTTGGGCCAGAGCATCAGTCTTAATTACACATGATTCACTTCTGGCATTATTTACTACTGGCACTTTCCATAACAAATTGATTGTATGCACCATTCATTGACATTTACCAGACTACTGTTTACACCTTATCGACCAATATCGAATCTATGCAAAGTCAGTATGAACTAGGCAGAGCTAACAGATCACTGGTGTCACACTTAGTTGGGCATAACTGAATCACTGTTAGATTGTTTTGAGATTATTTTTGATGTTTATGATAGTTAGAGGAAGAGGGAATCATGACTTCATTGGGTTAACTTCAGATCAAAATTTGGCATTTATTTGATTGCCTATCAACATACATGTGATTCTACTGGTGGTAGGACAAAACTCTGTTATACAGCCATCTATGCACATACGTGTACCATTTTATAGTTGAAATCTACCATCTACTTTTGAAAATTTAAAGATTTATTATTATTTTTATTATTATTATTATTATTATTATTATTATCAGGGGTCAGTTTAGAGTTGAATTTTAGGAAGAAATGACATCTTTTGGACAGAATAAAGATAAGTTAGAGCTGGACATGGAGAAGTGGGAGCAAAGCAAGGAACACAGAATTTATGTTTGCGTGTGTGTGTGTTGTTTCATTCTCTTATTTGAATTATGTCCTTTATTTCTCAGTATATTTATGTGCATTTAACATTGGTATTAAGCAATAGTTTTTATTCAAGTTGAACATTTTTTTTTCTGTGTTATATGTATATTATAAACACATTCAGTATGAGTATAAAAGTTATCATATTTGTATGCAGTGTATTTTGGCCATATGACTTTAAAAGAAGGCAGTAGAATCTAAATCGTAATGAATTTTAACTGATAGGAGCGACTGGATTACAGTATTGTAATTTCAAGTTAGAAAAATGCTAGATCAAATGCTAAATCAACTTTCTATAAAGATATTTTTTTTTCACTGTTGGAAAGTTCACTAAAAAATGGCATTTGAAAAGATTTCTAAACTAGTTTGATAAAACCCCTGTAACATGTACATGAGAGCAAATTGCACATGTCATCCTAATTTCTTTGTTTCTGATAAAACAATTCTATAATTATCCATAGACAACACACTGAAGGGTTAAAGTTGATATGTAAATGAACTAGACTTCTTTGCAGCTGAATTGACACAACCAACATGTGAGTGCGTCTCTTTTTAGAAAGAGGGGTTTCTTAGTGTAACCACTTTCTTGATAGCTTTGTTGCAACAGTCCATTGATGGGATTACAAATGTAAGGTTTTGTTATTTGTCCACCTACTTGTAGCAATGTCAAGCAATGGTTAAATGGTATTTGCTTCACTGCCTGTTTTGTGTATTTTCATAAAAATGAGTGAGATCACAAAACAATATTGACCTTACATCATTTCTTTAATTCAACAACATAACATTGACCGATACATTTCTGACTTAAACATATGCAAGTAAATGTGCAAGAGTTTGATGACGTAACAACAGCTGTTTGGTGGCTTGATGCATGCAGTGCATTTCACCATGAGCAACAACAGAACACTGGAACTACTGGGCTAGGGTGATGGAGCATCTCAAAAGTCTTAAACTCTTGTCACACATTAGACATCTAAACAATCACAGGGTGAAGTCATTTTTTGCTTTCCTAACAGAAAAGGGTGACATTTTCATTTTTTAGGTGACTTAATCACCCATTTCACCTAGTAGCATGACCCCTGTATTATTTATTATTATTATTATTATTATTATTATTATGTTAGGACCAAAGAATCAGAATATTTGTGCATTTTATCCCCATATTACAGAATCCAGCGGGGACCAGAATACTGGGAACTGAAATTCTTATACTGAAGCTGCAAATATAAACAACAAGCTGTGAATTGATTACCTTGCTGTTGTAAGGCCAAATGTGAGATATTTATGAGGGTGTTGTAAGTAATGGTGGTTTCAAGTCTTTTAAAAAAATATTTCTGACCTTTAGCAGAGGTGAGGTACAAAATAGAGATTGACCAAAATTGTTTCATCAGAAACATTTGAGTAGGTGTTTTGATTAGGTATTTTGATTTTTTTTGTATTCTTTAATTGTTATGCATTGTTCAAGATGTTTTTAGAGGAATAATTAAAGGGCATGATCTTTGTTTTAGTTCATATCAGATTGCAAAAACAAACTTTCTCCCAGTGCTAAAAAACCCTAAACAATGCTAATAAATATGAAACTTGGGATTAAATCTCATGTACAACTCAGAAACTTTCTTCTCTGGATAAACTTGAATTTGGGGAGTATTTGTGAGGAGTCTTGAACTATAAACCTAACCACAGGAAAACTGAAGTTTGAACTTTATTGCAGGCTGAGCATGGTTGTTTTTCTGTCAAATACATTACCCAATTACATCAACCATAGGAATTGCTTCTGCTACTTCCAGAATATAGCCCTCCCATTGACTTGAAAGTCTCCCTGTCTGTATTTTGTATAGGTAATGGGAAGTAACTCTTGCAGATTACCTCCCCTGACCTCGTTTGCGCTACATACCAGATATTGCCAGCTTTAATTTTTCTTCAAACTGTCAAACAGGCCTCCAAGAATCTATGGATTTCTGTTTTTTTCTGTTAGCCATCCAAGTGTTATTTTGTTGGTACAACAATCTCAGTTAATAGTATCTTCTGCATTGTTTTGTGTATTTTGGTGAAATATTTTGTGCAAAACTATTACCATTTCATTTGACATGTGTTTACCTCAGTAATGCAATATTACAACTATGTAGTAATTCAGTACAACTGTTTTTATTCATAGGTTCACCTATCTGCACATAATATCATATTATTTTGATGTATTTATAACATTATCAGTATAAATTTCATTACTGTTTCATTCAATCCTTGTGAAATTCAATCAGTAACTGTTTTTCTTTTTCCATTCACAGGCTATTGTTGATTTAGGATGTCTAACAAGGCTGTACCTTCATATTTATGGCATGGCAACACAAGTAGGTTATTTAGTGTGGAGGCAACTGGAGTACAGTGCCTTGCCCATGGACACACTATGCTGAGTGACCCATGATTGTTTGATGGTAGAATCTGAACCTGGACCTTTTAGTCATGAATCCAGCATGCTAACCATTGCACCACCATGGCTCACTACTCTTTATGGATGAAAGATGTATGGTACATTGTCCTTCAACATACTGCAAAGACAAGGAAGAAAAGGCTTGATCCAAATCTGGTGATCAGAACATTTGAAGTTTACACCCTCCCCCTGTCTCATTATCTAGTTTAGCCAGGGATGCGGAAAGGCCCCCCCCCCCCCTTTAAATTGCTTCCTATAGACCACAGTAATATGTTTGCAGACCCAGCTGTTGACAGAACCATTCAGCTATTTTGGCACAGTAGATGTGATATGGGTTCAGTTTTCAAATATCATTAAGCAATTATGTCTTATGTTGACTTTGCAGCCTTGACTGACCAACCCATCCATCAAACCACCCTTCTAGTGCTACAACCAATCCGACAGCACCTGTAATGGAGTTCCTCACCCATATGATCCTAATCTGTCTTCCTCCCAAACACATTGACTGCATTTTACTAGCATCAGAGAGAGCTTTTACAAAATATTTTATCACAGTGAGAGTTTCTTCAACTGTTCGGCCTCTTCATTGTGGCAGTGGATCTGATGAATCTTGACCACCTCTCTGTGGCATCCAATTTCTTAAATCCATTAAATCAGCAGATAAAGATTGTAATGAAAATCAGGCACTTCCTGGTTCAAAGGCAGAACAGAGAATGGCTAGTGTCAGGAATGCCATTGGAAGCCCTACGACCACAGGTCAGAATCTGCTCAGTTGATAGCTTGTAAGGTGGGGGGGGACCGCATGTTATCTGGCTTCGATATGGTCAGTGGCAAGTGGTCACAACAAGAGAGAACCCTTGGTATCAACCTTGGAAATGAAGGCAATCCTCAAAGCCTTCCATCTTTTGCAGGACCATCTTCATTTGAAAACAGTCCTAATAATATTGGATAATTCAGTGGCGGTCAATTGCCTTTGGAAACAAGGTGGAACATCATCACCACAACTACCTTGAGTGTTCCCAACATTCAGTAATCATTTTGGTGTCACACATTCAGTGCAGGCACAATCTTTTGGCTGATTCTCTGTCTGTGAGTGGACAGATACTGCATGCAGATTGGTCCCTCCTTCCATCTGTCTTCCATCAAGTGTGCAACCTGTGGGGTTGTCCAATGTTATTTTGTGAGAAGGAGGAACAACAAACTTCCATAATTTTCTCACCATTTCCAGATCATCATGCATTTGATGTCAGCTGTCCTACAAGACATACTTCCTGATAGCCTTGGCTTTGGCACTGAGAGAAATTGAGCTACATGCTCTGTCCGTGGAACCTCATTTTGTTACAAATTTCCTCATTTTGTTGCAATGATTCAGTTGTTTTAATGACACAACTGGGTTTCACTGCTAAAAACAGGCTTCTGTCTATGGCCCCTTTCATTGATTAATACTTAATGAGAGAAAAGGGTGCAGGAACTGGTACATGTTCAAAATTTATATGAAGTGCACAAAGTACATCTGGTCCGGCTGCCAGAGGCTTTTCCTACCACTAAAACCATGGAAACAGGACATAACCCCACAAATGTTGTCATCCTGGTGAAAGGGAGTCATCCATTCCCAGGAACAGTTCCTATGAGGATTTCAGCTCATGAAATATGAGCTATTTCTATGAGCCTTTCCTTTTAATGCACTGTCTCAAGTAAAGATATATAATGGAATCAGTCGGTTGGCATGGTCAGTCCACTTTTTCCTCTTTCTATTTGCATGACATGGCATCACAAATCTTGTTGGTCCCATGGTTACTACCCCAGACAGTCACCAGACCATGCCACTACTGACACAACTGCATTCTTGGGTGGGACCTGTCAACTTTCGGTCGATTTGCCTCCTTGCTTTTTTACTTATTTATGGAGTGTGCGAGTCCACACGATAGTTACATGCACTTGTATATATGCCTATATTCAGTAGGAGAGTTTTACCCTTTAAAGTAGAGAGTTCTTTTGACTCTACAGGATGCTTCTAAGTAGAACTTGGATGCTCAGCATTTCCTCCTCCTCTTACCTATTTTCCTAATGTTAGTGTGATTGGGTAATGTATTTAATATAGAAAGGAAATTTTATAGTAAAGTATAATCACATTATTATGTATTTGATGTAGAAATGAAATTTTATAGTAAATTATAATCACATTGCTATAAATCCCTCCCAACCCTCCTGACATTGCAAGAATCTTGTCTCAGAGAGTGTTCAAGTTAAAATGGACAATACCTGGTATGTAGAACAACCTGTAGTGTACTAAGGGGAGGTAATTTGTAAGAGTTACTTCCCTTTGTTATGTGTGCTCGCGTGTGTGTGTGTTTTCCCACAGAGAATGTATCAATACCATGGGACTGCTTGATTCTAAAGGTGGCAGAAGTAATTCCAAACGTTAATTTGATTGGATAAGCATTTTTGGAGGAACATAATTTACTACAAAATTTTCTTTTGTCACTGCCATATTCTGTTGATACAGAGAAGACATTCTCATTTATTTGCAAAATAAATTGAATCACGAGGAAATCTTGACTTGACAAGAAAACTACTAAGAGCCTGTTAAATGTGAAACTTGATAATCACAGTGTCATCAGTGGTCACCAGTCAGTGATCTTGAGGATTTTATTTTAAATAATCTCTGCAGGGAATTATGCAAGATACACTTTGTGTTATCATCATGCACTGGCTCATTAATTAATCACAGTCGCTCAAGGAAGTATATTTTCTTTTCTGTCTCAGTCTCACAAATGACCTGCTAGTAAGGATCATTCTAACCCTCATACTCCAAAGAAACAGAAAGGAATAATTCTGGAGAGAAGGAGTATAAATATCCTATAAGTTGTCAGAAATCTTTAGCATTACTTTGCTCCATGAATAAGGAACAATCCCAGCTATAATCTCATGACTCAGATACACTTGACTCATCAGATTCTCTTTTTTACTCTTTATATTTTGGTGTCAAGGGTCCACAGACTCATCAGATTGTCTTTTTTACTCTTTATATTTTGGTGTCAATGGTCCAATGACTCATCAGATTGCCTTTTTTACTCTTTATATTTTGGTGTCAAGGGTCCAATGACTCTTCAGTTTTGAAATCTGTGGAGAACCCTGTGTGTGATGGTATATGAAATATTGCATTGAAATGTATGAAGGTTGTCAATTCAGCTGAAACTAATTACCAGAATAAATTAATTTTTTCAAAGGAAGCCTATGTATGGGTAAATTGCACACATTAGTAAGCTTGAACCTTGAACCATTGCTGACAGGTTGAGATCTCACTAGGCCAGATTTTTATAGAATTGAATTTTTTTCCAAGCTGTACCAATTTATTTTCATTGTTTTGAACGTTTCCTAGGATAGATTATGGGTAAGGATGTAGGCATGATTTGCTGGTCTTAAAACAGCAGAAGAGCAATTTGACCAAATATTAACATTACCATCTGTGTGAATTTAATTACTTTTCTGTGCCCATATAATGAATACACAGTATTGTTAGAACAGTGTCATATGTTGTGCTCTATGTATAGATTGGATACACATTTTGTATAGTACATAATACAATACACATTATTGTCCCAAACTTTTGAGCCAGTGTCATATGCTATGCTGTAGGTATAGATTGGATACACATTTTGTAGGATACATAATACAATGAATACACAGTATTGTCAGAACCTTGAAGCCAGTGTCATATGCTGTGCTATAAGTATAGAATAGTTACATCTATTGATGGGTTATATAATATAGTGAATACAAAACTCCAAAATGGTTGGGTTATACACATAGGCAAATTGGACATTTTTCAACCTAGCAGCACACTAACCCAATGATGGGTGGTCTCTACCTTTTGTATGTGGTGAATTTGAGATTAAAATGCCGACTGATGAAGTCTAAACTGAGTGTGTTATGGCTGTATTATTCAGGTTCTCATTTTTCCTGATATATCTTTTCATCTAAAATGTGTTGCACTTCCTGATAAGTATACCCATGCTTTGGAAGATTTTGGTATGTACCCTTGTCTCATCTGTCTATCTGTTTGTCCATTATATGCTCTCCTTGTATACCACTGAGTTGAAATGAACTGAGTTTCATATAATGTTTGTCCAACAAATAATCATTAAGAAGTATTTAGCACCATTTCCTTTGTTTTCTGTTCTACAGAGTAGAGGAGAGCTGTTGTATAGCACCTGATATCACAGGCCAGAATTATTTGTTATTAATTTGAAATTTACTTTTTTGCTATGACTAGGAGGTTTGTTATCATATCTGTACTATACAGCAGCTTTTTGCATATTGATTGCCAGATCTCATTTATACCTCTATAAAGTCATGGTTTGGAAGAGTCAAGGTTAAGAGCTCTAACTTTCTTTGCCCACGAAACTAAAGGCATCTAGGTAAATTACCGTCTTTTCTCTAAAATCAAACAGCAATACAATTTTTTTTTCTTCATGTTTTTTACAGTTGTCCAGTACTGCATTTTGTCCAGACCATGTCCTGGAATTTGACTTCCTATCACAATGCATTGCCTCTCACCTCATGACGTTTGGAAGGAGTTTTATCACTGGTGAAACAGCAGAGAGAATCAATCTGGTATACAAAATATATTTTCTTCAGTTTATTTTTATTGACTTGCTTGCATTAACAGATAGTGTAGCTTACCATATTTAAACCAGTGAATAATGAATAGCCTATCAGTAATTGTTACATACTTCTTTGTTTTGAAAGTCCTATCTAGTATAACTAATCTTCCACTTGAAAACTAATTTAATAAGTAATCTGCATGGGTTTATGGTATACATATAAGAAAGGTATATCAGAGTGCTGTTTTATAGAATCCTTATTGTGTAAGTTCTTTGTTAGTTACATGTCTACTATGTAATTGTCAGAAGACACAACCTATGTCCATGGTGCAGAGGTCAAGTGAGGCTTCTTATCCACACACAAAGGCATGAGGAGATATGGCAGCTCATATCATTTTGCATTTGTTTCTTTGTTCCAGTACTGCAAGTCCTGTACTTTGAACAGTAGGGGTTAACTGATTCACTAAAGTATCTATGCATCTGTCATTCTGCTGCATCAGTAAACTTACCTACACCAAAGGTGGAGAATGAAATTCAAAATGATATTAAACTTACAAAAGTTACATCTGATCTTTAATGGTCATAAATAAATATTTGTAATTTGCCTCATTATTTTTTAAATGTATCAGTATGTATCGTACTAACAAATTTCTTCGTGTTGAATGAAAAATGAAACAGGGAGACAAAAAGACACTTCACAATTGGGACCGACTGCTCAAGTGGCTTAGTGATTAGAGCGTCTGCCTCAGATACAGGAGGTTGCGGGTTTGAACCTCAGCCGAGTCATACCAAAGACTTACAAAAAATGGTACTAATAGCTGCCTCGCTTGGCGCTCAGCATTAAGAGGTTAGTGTTAGGACTGGTTGGCCTGGTGTCAGGATAATGTGACTGGGTGGGACATCATGTTACATGTCTGCGGCATGATGTCCCATTGCTAGACATCACTGTAAACTGCCATACTGCAGACATCGTAGCGATATGACTGAAAAATCGTTAAAGCTACATTAAAAATCCAAATCACACACACACACTTACACAATCGGGACCATGTTTTATACTCCAAATAGTGGAGGAAATTCCTGATATTGGAAAAGCCAGACTTTTATGTACATTGCTTTTCAGGTGATACACACTCTGTCCTTGTTCAACACAGTTTCAGAGAGAAGATGTTCACTGCCAATCAACCCTCAACATCCCTGGCCTTATCACCATGATGTTTATCTTCAGGGGTTTATCAAGCATGTCAAGGTCTTCTTTTCATTCTTTTTATTTAACATTTGTATTGTTATCTGCATAAAAGTAAAATAATATTGAGTCACATATGAGAAAATTGCTTTTAATTGGTGCCTCTGATTTAACAAGACATAAATATATCACTTTTTAGATGTTGTGGTAGTTGTTGTGGCCATATACAGTGTTACCCAATCATAACAAGGTGGTTGGGGTCCATAGAACCTGACCATGTTATAGACCAAACTGTGTGTTACAGCCAACCAAATCATTTGAATAAAATGAATGATGCATTTACCAAAAATGGCAGGGAAGGGAGAATAATAGAAGTGCAGTTTTGATTAAATGAAAACAAACTAGTCTGAAATACACTTTTATATTGATAATTTACATTTGTGTAGTGCAGTCCATAATGTGTTAAGTACTGTATATGTATATGAAAAAAATATATGAATCTGAGCATAGATCACATGTTATTAAATTCATGGACCAGTCACATACCGTTAGAAAACACAAACAACACAAAAATTTTAATAAACATCTTTGTGAGATGCCTCATTTTCAATTAACTTGATGGCCAGATATATACGGTTTCATAAAAGATTGGAAATTTAATTTGTGTTTATGCCACCATTGGTAACAATCATAAACACAAACTTTATTCCTGAAAAGGAAAACTTTCACAGCATAATAAACATATTCCAGTCACTTTGGAAGATTCAACAATCCATCAGATTCCATTGCTTTTATTTAAGTTTGGTGCTGACTTCCTTTGATGAAAGGTTCTTTGTTTTTATTGAAGTTGTAGTATGCATTCTTTGATGAAAGGTGCATGTCTTATTGAAGTCACCACTAAAGGACAGCTTTGGAGGACCAGACAAAAGCCCTTTTCATATTGTGGCAGCAACATCAAATAATTGTAGAATGTTGATTGAGACTGTTTTTTTTCATTTGCTTAGAATATATACAGAACTATCGGTGCTTCAGAGGTAATTAGTTTTCTTTGAAGTTTCAGCACAACTGTTATTTCTAGGTACATAATTAAAAAAAAAGGAACTGGCCATTGTTTGGTTGATTGTAGCAGTTGCTGTTCCTGCCTTCAAAGGTCGGTCGATTGTGGCTGGTCTGGTAGCATTGCCTATTTGAGTGTATCACAGCATACATGGACTCAGGCCAAATATCAGCATAAGCTGATTATGTTATAACAATGCACTGTTAGGATGGTTTGTCAATATAAACAAAGAATTTATTTATATAACAATAGATTCCAGTGCATTTTGGCACAAGTTAACTGCTTCATGGTGCCTCTGAGTTTCTCCACTCCAAACCCAAGATACAAGTTTAAACATCCAACAGTATCACAAAAAATAATATGGTAGATGGTATATTTTGTTGCCAGTGATTCAGTGGCAGAACTGAGAATGGCTAGCATTGGGAATTCCATTGGAAGCTATAACCTCAGGTCACTATCTGCTCACTTGCTACTGGGCTTTGCAAGCAGCAAGTGGGATACAGGACTACCTTTGTTGGTGTTTGACACATTCAGGCAGTCTCAATGTTTTGGCCAATTCTGTGTCAAGGAGGGGACAGCTACTGCACACAGAGTGGTCATCCATCCATCTATCTTCAATTGAGTGTGCAGCCTGTGAGGTTGACATATGGCAGACTTATTTGTGACAAGGTGGATCAACATGCTTCCCACTTTTGTTTCCACATTCCCAAATCCATATGCATGTGCTTTCAGTTGACTTGGAGGGAGTCTAGGCCTATGCCTGCCTGTCATTGGTTCTGATTCTGAAGTTAATTAGAAAATGAGAGACACAGATTGCAAAATAATCCTAATTAGTGTTTTCAATTGGACAAGTCATTAGTAACCAATCTGCTTGACTTGACAAGAGGTTTGCCCAGGGAAATCCTAGTGATCCTGAAGACTTTTCCAAGGAAATCTTAGCAATCCTGAAGCTTCTCAAACAGCAGCCATCACTGATCTTTCACCAGTATCCTGAGAAACTTCTGCTTCATGCTTGGCTCTTGTCTAGCAGGCCTTGTGCAGAAAATAATTTCAGGCCTTCAGCTGTGATGAGAATCTCATCAGCTAGACAGCCCTCCACATTAACAATCTATGAGGGTAAATGGTGTGTTTTTTGAGAATGGTGTCATGGTAATGATGTCATGCCAGTGTCAGCCTCCATTCACAAGCTGGTTAACTTCTTTAATCTTATTGAAACTAAGAAGCTAGTACCAGTAACTATTAAGGGATATCACTCCATGGTTTCTGACACACTTGGACATCATGGGTGTTGTTACAACTCTAGTCTTGAACTAAGTAACAGAAAAGAGTGAATATGAAAAAATTTAGTAAAATTCAGCAATAATTTATTTCCCTAGAATACAAAGTAAAAGTTTAAAAAGAACTTACAGTATTGTGAATCAAATCCCAAATAGTCCCTAAAGTTCTGTCACAAGTCCAAAAGTATAAAGTATTCCAAATGAATTCCAATTTTTAATGTTATAGCCTGGATAATGTTGATGTGCTTAGAGTTTTGATGTATCATAGTGATATAATCCAAAATGTCTCTCAATGAAATCACAATAATCCCAGAATAGTGATTTATCCAAAATTATTAATGAGCACTTTGTAATTGAATGAATAATTTAGATTTTGTTTTTAATTTTAAGATTAGGAATGGTGCTTGCTGATACATTAAATTTACATTGAACTATCCCAGTGTTAGATTTTGATAGGCATGATTTCTGTCCAGTCCTTTTTTGGTTGAAATCTTCAACATAGAAAAGTAATCAACTTATATGATCACACTTTACCTCTCCTTTGGGTCCACTACTGTAAATGTACATGATAGCATTTTGCGATTACAAGACATTATAATTTATTCATCAGACATGATATATTGTAGAAATGGTGTCAAAAGTGAGCAGATAAATTACATTCTGTAGTTTAAGTTTTTTTAAAGGAGAAAAATTGGTTGGGGGGGGAGCATCATGGCAAGCAGAAAGCACCTCTCTCTAGAAGACTTGCACCTGGATAGCTCGCAAAACTACTTATAACATGGGGCCAGGTATGAATGCCATTTTCTTTCCAGAAAGTACCAAAAGAATTGGCCTCAGTTTGTTGAAAATCGAAATCAAAGCTGGTAAATGAACTTGGACATATTGCTCATTTTATCATCAAAAGAGTTGTTAGTGCTCAGAAATTTGAATTAGTATCATTAAATTTGTAACTTTTAATAAGAAATTTGAATTAGTATCATCAAATTTGTAACTTTTAATAAGAAATTTGAATTAGTATCATCAAATTTGTAACTTTTAATAAGAAATTTGAATTAGTATCATCAAATTTGTAACTTTTAGTAAGAAATTTGAATTAGTATCATCAAATTTGTAACTTTTAATAAGAGGTCATATATTTTGTTAAATTTTCTTAACCAAATAATTCTCAGTACACTGTAAAGAAAAATATTGAATGATATTTAATTCCATCTAAACGTCAGTGATGCCTTCTGGTGGCAGCACTTTAAGAAATAAATACCAGTTTGCCAATTAAATAAGTTTCGTTAAGAGAAATTCATGTTCTGTCATTTAATTCAGTTTCAGTGTGATCATTGCAAATGCAGTATGACTTTTAGTATTGAAATGCAAAAAGTGTCAATCTAATTTCACAGCTATGTCCAGGAGTGTTTTTGAGAGCCTGATTAAATGCCAGCATATGTTTCTGATCTTCAATTTGTGGAAGTGATTCTTATGTGGTTACAAGCAGTATAAAGTACCTTTGCTTTGTATTATAACATCTATCATTTGTATCAAAGCAAATAAAGGGGTGGGATAAAAAAAAGTTAAAACACATGCAAATCCTGTTCACATAAGAACTAGCAGACACAATTTATGTGTCGGATCAACTCATTTCAGTTGCATGCTTTTAGAAGTATTATTATGTAGGTAACATAATTAAAGTATTTAACATTAATCAGTGGATTATCCTACTAAATCATAGATGTGATATAGGGACAGACTGTGAAGCAAGTGAAAGTAGTACTCAGTGTACAATGAGCTTTGTTTCATAGATAAGGTTCATTATGGAGAAGCAAGTTCCAAAGTTTGTAGTGAATTTTATAGTTCAGAGGTTTGCTCAAAAATCAGCAGAAATTTCACTGTTACTTTCAAAGTAATCTTGGCATAAGTATTTTACTAATAGAAACTTTGTTTAAAATCTGGTTTTGATGTTGATGGCTGTTGTTTCAGAAATTAAATTTCCTGGTTTGCGAAAAAGGAAATCTTATTGCAGTAAATCAACACTAACATTCAAATATATCCACATTCACATGCAAAATGTTGCACAGTGTTTTCAAATGTGTACATTCGAGTGTGTTCAGATATTTTGGAGTAATGTTTTTAATGATCTTTCGACAGTTGGTTATCTTTAAAATAAAGCTACTTTACAGAAAAATGAACCACTTCACTAGAAATTGATTTTTTATTGACAATTATTCCTAACATAATTATAAAATGAGTATCAAATCATTAAAAAGTACCCTACCCCCAACAATTCTTCTTATCATTGATGGTCAGCTGGGCTAGCATCCTCTTCCTTATTTTCAGAACTCCTTTGCTAAGTCACATCCTTGTTTTAGCTGCCAGCTGTGGTTTTGGACCACAGTGTATTGTTGTTGGAAAGGTGCACATATATATGGGAAAATGTACACTGTAATTTCATGCTTGGACATGATAGTTGAATCAAGAAATGAATTTATGATGACTGGATGCATTCACAAATGAAAGTCAGAATGCATTTGGGGCATCTTGGCAAGAAAAACAACTTAATGTTATATGAATATATTACACAAGTTTAACAAGTTATATACAGTATATTCACATGGAATTAAATATGTTTGTGTTATTTGTCTGGATAAAGTGAAATAAAAATCAAGATGTTTTATGTATACATGTAGTATATGTTTCTTTTCCACATGTACAAATAGTCAGAATATAATATATTAATTAATTTGTAGGATATTCACACACATCAACATCTCCATTGGTATCAAAGACTACTATAACTTGGTATTTGATTTATTTCATGGATGCAAACTCTTTTGCATGTACAAAAATAAGTTCTCTGTTTCCTGAAACATTAATGTCAGTGACATGTCATTCAGTGAAAAATGTATATGCACATTATTTTTTTATAATATATTCCTTTCATTGCTGAGGAGCCAAAATTTTTGTTTTCTCTGCTACATATTCATAAATCTGATGGAAATTTGTTTTTGGTAATTTTTTTCAAATCTCGAGTCCATTCAGCATATTTGGAAAGCCAAAACAGATCATGAAATGTTGGATCATTTGGCAGTTGAATGTCCACATCACACTTGCATTCCTTGAGATGTATACATTTTTCTGTCAATTAAAGCTTATGTATGTGACATTAGCATGGCCTTTTGTCTGCTGACACTCTCAATGTTCACTCTTAGGATTTCTTTTCAAGTGTGAGTTTTAAACACTTAAGTCCTCTAATCAATATGCTTTTGATGTTCCGACATTTTATTTCTTTTTAAATCTCCCAACAGTCAGCTCCTCATTTTAAAATTTCAAGATTTTGTGACATAACATGAGATGATTATTTTCAACTATTGCAAAAAGGGCCTTTTATGGTCAGTTGTATTATTACACTACTAGATAAGCCTGCTGAATGAAATGGTCAGCTGTTAAACCATGCAGCCAGGTGAATGAAATAGTTAACTGTTAAGTTATGCAAGCCAGGTGACCGATATTAGTCCCACTTAGGCCATTTCTTTATTTGTTTATTGTTGGACTCTGAATGATAAATAAATAAATATATATATATATATATATATATATATATATATATATATATATATATATATATATATATATATATATATAAACAGCAATTTTTAAAAAAATTCAGACATTTGAAAAAAAATTAGACCTGATTATCTGTTTTTGATCATTATTTTATTTCCTATCAGGATCCCATGGATAATTGTTTACCCATGACAGAAATTTTGTGCAGCAAGTACCCAACCACTGTGATAGATGTCAGTATGCGGGTGGTGAAACAGACCCTTTCATACAATGAACATATCATCCACAGCTTTGAAACTCTGCAGAATGAACTTGTTTGTATACAGAATGGACAGTTTGAAAATGTGGTAGTTCTTGATAGGTAGGTTTTCATACCCAAGAACCATGCAGCTCAGGCAAGAATTGTGATTCTGTTGTAATTTCATAATAAAATATCACCAACATTATTAGATAAGTGGCTAAGGTCCAGTTGAAACTACTGTAGCACAACAAATCACATGCTGTATTTACTAATGATGAAGACTGTTGAGCCAAAGTCAGACGTTTATAAATTTCAGCAGAGTTGCCAGATCCTGGCAGATTTGACACTTGAAACTAGCATTTTAGCATTTCCACTTGAAACTAGCATTTTAGCATTTCCACATTGAATTTTGTCACACAAAAATTGCCGATGTATTAAACAAATCATTTTTGTTACTACTTTCAAGCAATTTTGAAGTGCAAAATGGTTAGAAAGATACAATTTTTGGTATTTTGCATGTGATTACCATCAGTTTGTTTACCGATAATGGCAATTGCAACCTTTGCAGATGCTGTGCTACAAATATGTAGATTTTAAGAGTCCCAGATGCAGGATAAGTAATCCTCTTTTCCATCTGTCTGTTCATCTATCTGTACATTCACGCTTGCTGTAACCAGTACAGCTTTGTAGCTCTTAAACATAATTGGATGGCATTTGGAAGGTGAATTGCCTGTTGTGGATTTGCTTTGTAATGGTTTTTTAAGGGTCCAGTTTTGTCTGAGTTGTCGGCAATTTTACCATCAATATTACATCACTGTTACATCACTATTACAATAGCTCTTTGTAACCCAGGAACCATTCAAAATGTTCTGATGGAGTTTGATGTATACATTGTCTTATATTTCTAGGTGTATACATTGTCTTATATTTCTAGGTGTATACATTGTCTTATATTTCTAGGTGTATACATTGTCTTATATTTCTAGGTGTATACATTGTCATATATTTCTAGGTGTATACATTGTCTTATATTTCTAGATGTATACATTGTCTTATATTTCTAGGTGTATACATTGTCTTATATTTCTAGGTGTATACATTGTCTTATATTTCTAGATGTATACATTGTCTTATAGTTCTAGGTGTATACATTGTATAGTTCTAGGTGTATACATTGTATAGTTCTAGGTGTATACATTGTCGTATAGTTCTAGGTGTGCTATTTATGGGTTTTATCTCTTCGACTATTTTGAATAGAGTTTTGTCCCTTGACAGATAGCTTCATTTCTTTATATAAGATACTGCTTATAACCAGCATCATGTTCCAAACTTCATACATAATTGGTGCCATTTATTATGTGAATTGCCAATTACATGTAACTGTTATTTAAAAATGTAAACTTTTCAGGTCCAGTTTTAAAAGTGTTTTCCATTTTCCATCATTATTAAACCTGCACTTCAGCAGATTCTGTTAACCAGCATAGCTCAGAAACCATTCAACATACTGTTTTCTTTTGTGAGCAGTTTCTCCTAGCTCAATGCACTTAGCTGGCATTTTCAATATTTTGTGTTCAGAGCCCATCAGAATGCAAAGATGCTAACTGAATTGAAAATCCTTGTAACCACTTCATTGTTCATGCCTGCCTCATGTACACAGTAATATCATCCATTAGACTTGACAGTAAATAAAGACTAAATGTAAGAATTAAGAACCACAACTGGTATGCTAAATAGATCATCGAGACCATGAAGGAAAAGAAAGATGTCACTGGTAAACATCATTGTGCTGTATTAGCGGATCTTAAAACCTCACCAGTCAAGCCGATTCATGCTTAATGGATGATTGTAGCTCGTGCAGAAATGTGTGAAGATCAGACCCAAGCATCTGAAGCTTTTGAGAAAGATGGACTTGTTTAATTCAACAATTTCTGAGTTATTTACCTAACAAACATTTATGTATACCAGGAGGCTTTATTGACACAAAGATAATTCAGTCATTTTGTCCAAAATCAGTGAAGTGTGATCTTTAGTACTCTGCTCTAGTTAATGTATGTCCATTGTGTTTAATTAGTAATTGTGCTTCAATCAGTAGTTTTAATATTTTAGAGTTTTGTTGTTTATTTGGATTAAACATACCTCGATAAAGTAAGATGTGCTTTGAAGAGTATTTGAAGTTTTTGACAACAGCTTTACTTGAATGCAGAATTGATTTGATGAAGTATAAAATCCAAATTATAATATCAAATCTAATTTTCATATCCTAGCATCGTTATTATTCTTATTACTCTTTCATTCATTTTCAGTAACAGCAATGTTTGAACACTTCTTGCTTTATCTTGCTTCATCTTCAGATAAATTACCTGATCATAATACCAAACTTGCCAACCCTCACAATTTTGGCATGAATTTCATGACTGTCTATAGTGATTCATGGATTCATGCCATGTGCAAAAAAATCTAGAATTCCTGAATTCTCAGTTTACTTAAATCAGGAATAAAATTAATTTTATCCCGTTAAGGTACTAGTCAAAATAGCAGCAGTGTTCATTGATACCCATAATGGTCCTGTATTGCTAGTCACGACATTAGTAGAACTATATCCAGTTGTTACAGTTGTTAGAACAGAAGTTTTACAAGTACTCGTGAAGAAAACAGGTGCCCAACTGACTTTTTTTTAAAAATGGCACATGTACATACTTGTAACAACTGTACATTTTTTTAAACAAACACTAAATGAAGACAGCTTTTTTGAGTGTTGCAGTTTTTGAGATATTGAAATGTTAGCATGTATCGTAATTTGCTTGATTTCACAGTTTTCCACACATGTGCCGACACCACTAATCATTAACCTTTCGACGTTCCAGCTTCTGGATTAATACCATTTTGTAATTAAGCTACACTACAGTTAAAATGTTTTCACCTCCAAGGCAAAAGATATGTATTCCACAAAAAGTGAAGTATAGATTGGAGTACACCAAAAATTGGCCTTGCATTCAGCCATCAAAGATCGATGTACATTATGCTTTTCACACAGTAGTGTGCTGCAAATTTTAGAATTGTGAACGTGCACAAGGGCTCGTATTGTTGCTTACAGTTTACCTGTCATACATGTACTGTATAGTAATATTATTATACAGTACATGTATGACAGATGAATTGTAAGCAACGATACGAGCCTTTGTGGGTGTGTGGCAGAACAATGTGAACAAGCACACTGTTAGCAAAAAGCATATAGAAATTGGGAAAATTAAGAGCACCCCAGCAGGTCAGCTCTGGAGTACTTTAAGCCACCTACTCAAGTGCTGCAGGCTACCAGTGCTGAAGCATTTTTTGTGAGCTTTCTTGTTGAACTTAACCTGCCTTTCTCAGTTGGAGATCAGCAACAGTGACAGTGAAAGATTATTTCCTATTGTGAGGAAAAATACGACAAACTTACACCTCCTTAGGTGCTGCAAATTTGCAAAACTTTTAGTCACCAAGATTAACCAGCAGGCAAGAAGTCTGAACTGTTTTGAAAACAAATTTACCATAGCCCAATTAAGGAAGTTCAAGTCTGCCACAGCATCATATCATAAATTAGCGTGAACTTTGTGTATATCAGTACATTTGACTGCAAATTAATTTGTACATATGTAATCAGTGTAAATAATATGTTTTAGTTTTATTTTGGGATTTTCATATAATGCAGAACTAACCATCAAATTGGATAGAGCTGGTGTCAGGATATAATTTTTCACTCATTGTGTTCAAAATTCACTAATTTTTATCCCACTTTTCACTAATTGTGAGTCTGGAGGGTTGGCAGCTCTGTAATACCTTAGAAGTACTATTACTGCCTTGCAAAATCCAGCCCTCCCAGGCTAAAACATTTAAGCTAAAAGTTAAAAGTTATCTGCCCACCTATGTGGCAGTTAGATAGAGGGATCCCCCCTTGATAAAAATCCATGGATTTTTAAGTTATTACTTACACTTATGCCAAATAGAGACAGAGAGGCCTCACAATCTGCATACAGGCATTTTGGAAGGTTTCCACCTTAAAGCAAGTTCAAGGAGTGTTCTCTTCAAAGAGAAGTATACTAGACAGAAATTTTGTACCCAACAAAAATTAGTGAAATCACGGTACATTGTGTCATAGCCCTAGATATGCTTTATTGGGAATTTCTTTGTCATCTCCATTTTAGATAGAGTTACATTTCATCTCTTGACATGAGATGTTGCTTGTAACCAGCACAGTTCATGAACCATTCAACACATTCAGATGCAGTTGGGAATTAACATAGACCTGCATGTGCCTTTTATGGGTATAGCTTCATTACAAAAGCTACGACCTCTAGCCTGCTCACCCTTCTGGCTTTGGTTTGCATGAAATATCTTCACCACATTTTTTTAGATTATCAACCCAATTTGGCAAGATGCTTTAAATTGATAAGACCTTGAGTGAGTTTGATTTCCAATAAACTGCACTATAATATACATGACTATAATATACATGACTATAATATACATGACTATAATATACATGACTATAATATATATACATGACTATAATATACATGACTATAATATATATACATGACTATAATATACATGACTATAATATACATGACTATAATATACATGACTATAATATACATGAGTTTTAAAGGCCCTGATTGCCTGTCTTCCTTGCTTTGCTTTCCACAGCACATCTTATCCTTGCATACTCACTGGTCCCGAAGCTTTGGTCCCTCAGTGCAATTAAACCACTACTATCATCATAGCCAATGTCACCATTGATAGCAGCATAAGGGTTACACAAAACCCCTCAGTTCTATGACTCCCCATCCAAAAACAGTTTTACAGCTGAAGATTGCTCTTGTAAAGTTGACAGCTTCCTGACATAACTTGTATTGTGATAAAACAACGACAGCTTACTTAATAAGTAGCCTGGTTGTGGTTGAAAGTCCATAGCCAGAGAACTTGAGGTAATCACATTTCTTCTTTGAATATGTTACCCACTCATAATACCTTAGGAGAACTAACACTACCCTGCAAATTCAGCCCTCCCAGATACTACTTTTACCAAAACGGAGCTAAAAGTTGTCTGCCGGCCTATTTGGCAGTCAGGCAGTGATCTCCCCTTAAATATAAGATTTGGCAGTACAGTGTAAGAATATCCCAGCTGTTACTTCTGCTTCTGCTAAGAAGCACGCTCTCATCATGAGAGATCTCGCAAAAGCCAGAAGCTATGTGGAAGATATACCACTACAAGTTGGACGAGTTTTTAACTTCTAAGGAAAGTATACTCCTATATTTCCAACCTTTTCTCTCTTTCTATAATGACAAAGTTCTGCCTTTACAAGTTGCCACACAGTTGTCATTGTCACACATTTAGGTACTTGCATGTGGAGCCTAAGCAACTTCACGGTCAGTTTGTGCCATGTTATTTTATACATGGAAATTTCCAGTGCTCATATAACGCCTATATATGTGTAATTCCTTTACAAACGGGTACATATTAATGAATTTCTGTACAAGGCTTTCATAGCGTCTGGGTGCCACTTTTGATGGATTTTGTCGCACTTCTATGTATGTCTCCATAATGGTGCCTCAGTTCCTTTTACACGAAGGTTTTTTTATATGTAATGTAGACACTCTGGTGCATGTCTGTATTTCTTCCATTCTGGATGGACAAGTACAGGTCAGCGCCTTATATATGGTTTATTCAGCTGCCTCCTATATCTGTTTATACAGTGTGACCCCGCTATAACACGGTAGTTGGGAGCCATAGAACCCGAGCATGTTATAGACCGAACCGTGTTATAAGCAACCAGGTCAGTTAGCTGAAGAAAATGATGAATGACCCCAAAAAATTTGCGGGGGGAGGGGTAGGTAATAAATACGGGCGGTAAAATACATGCTTCATTGACAAAGTTACCATCAATGCCTATTATATGAGAAATACACCTGTAGTGAAAACAGAGAAGGTATATATAATATTTAACTTTATTTAGAGAACCATACATTGGTACATATACGTGTATATAGTTTATATATATATGTCTAATGTATAGCATGAATAGAGTATCAACACCATGTACTCGCCGGCGAATCTCATCACTTACATTGAATCCACAATACAAGTAATTCCATCGAAAATATGCACACACAGAGATGTAAAATAATCAGTAATTTTGTCACATGTCGTATAGGTCTGAATTCAGAGGGAAAGCAAAGCACAATCATGTAATGAATGATGAAGCACATTTACTTTTCAGTAAGTCCCAAGTCGGTTAAAGTTAGTTTGTGTTTTAAGCCGCTGTTGGTAGCATTCATAAGCATAAACTTTTTCCCTGCAAAAAGTAAACTTTCACGGCACAGTAAACGTGTTCCAGTCACGTTGGAAAATGAAAAAGTCCATCAGATGCCATTGCTTTTATTTAAGTTTGGTACTGACTTCCTTTGAAGAAAGGTTCTTCATTTTGACTGAAGATCGTAGTCGGCTTTCTTTGATGAAGGATGCATCCGTTATTGAAGTCACTGCTAAAGAACAGCTTTGGAGAACCAAACAAATGCCCGTTTCTTATTGTGGCAGCAACATCAAATAATTGTATTGCATGATTGAGACTGATTTCTTTTTCCATTTGCTTAGTACGTTTTCATCACAATCAATGCTTCAAAGGTGATCTTTTCTTTGAAATTTCAGCAAACTATTTTACCTGGGAACATTTTTAAGAAGGGAATTTGCCGTCGTTTGGTAGATTGTAGTCACTGTTCTTCCCTGCCTATTAAATAGACCAACAAGTAAGATAGGGAGGTTGTATTTTTTTTTTTTAATTTGTGGTAGCGGAGTGATGCTGCCTTCTATGCATGCGTCAGAAATTTAACAAGGAGTCAACGGACGAAAGAAACGCAGGTGTTCTGGTCTGATGACAAGGATTACTACAGAAAATGTGAGTGTTCTGAAGGATTTAATTCTGAGTGAAAAGAAGAGGAATTTTACTTATCATCCACTTAGAAATGTCAGTCTATGTAAATATATTAATTACTAGTAAGCGGCTGAAAATCCGATGAAAGATAGATTACGAGATAATGCCTTGTCCGGTTGATTTCCGCTACCAGAAGTGTCAACAACAAAAAAAGCGGATATCTCACAACATCTAGTACTCATGCTAGGTGTCAACATAAGCAGATTATGATATACCAATGCACTGTTAAGATGGTTTGTCAATATGGACAAAGAATTTGTTTATGTAACAATAGATACATTTCAGTGCATTTTATATCAAGTTTGCGGCTTCCTTTCATGGGGCCTCTGAATTTCTCCACTCCAAACCAGTGGTTGTATATACAAGTTTAAACAACCAACAATGTCGCCAAATAACAAAAAAATCTCCAGATGGTATATTTTGCTGCCAATAAGGAAAACAAATCGCAGTTTGCGACATTGGCGAAGCCATACCCGATCCCAGAATAAACTTTATACGTGTTAATTTTCATACTTTTAAAAAGAAAAAACTATTCGTGTACGAGAAAAATATATATAAAATTTCAGGAGCCACGCCATGATCGTCTTGTATTATTCATTCGCGATCTCTTTCACAAAATGATAATAAACTTTTTATTTATTTTTTTTTCTGTGCTTTTAAGAAAGAATTTTTATTTTCTGTGTACAAGAAAAATGCATGTATATAAAATTTTGGGAGCCACACCACGACCGTGTTATATCCGAATTCGTGTTATAACGAAGCGTGCTATAGTGGGGTCACACTGTATGTATAAACTTTAAATCATATTTATCAGGCACTTAGTCGCTCACATATGTAGCCTATGCAACTTCACAGGTTAGGTTCTGGCTACATTATTTACATGTATGTATGTTTTTAATGCTTTGAAGAACTCCTTATAGATGTGTAATTCCGTCTGTTCATATATATAAAGGTGAGCTCTTATACCACAGTAATTTTAGCCTTGGAACACCATGCTTCAATGATTGTACATGTACAGGCCATTATTGACCTTACCTACAGGTAAGTATTGTAATTGAAATTGTCTGCTATCACTTTTTCGATCATTTGGTATAGCTATGCACCCACATGGTATTCAAACATAACATGTAGGCACACAGGTTTATAAACAGGTGATATTGTCATTAGATTTTACCAGTATGCTTCCTTTGCTTTGTTAGACTTATCAATTTCAAGGTCACCCTTTTTTAATGATTTAGCTCTGCAAGGATATTGTGTTCTAAGACATGTGCAGGGATATACATTTTGTCTGTTTTGCTTAAAACTATGGGTAAAATGCAAACAACTTACAGCTCAGACCGAAGATGTCACCAGTCTGCATGCTGATTTTTTTCCTCAGTGTGAATCTTTATGGGAACAAGGGAGATAATTCAACTTACCCTTTAACCACAAAGCACCGGACATTGACACACTCGGAAACGGTCTGACTTGATTCTTTTTACACAAGGGGATAGAGCTAACAAACAGCCAAGTTCTCTCTCATTCAGCAGACATACGGACATGTTACATGGATGAAAGATACCATAACCTGTCCCAACTGATGATCCTAATGATATCCTCACACTGATGGCCTATTTCTGTTGTGACTGGCCTAGCCATATACTAGGAATCATGAAGTGCCAAGCATCAATATTACAGGCACAGTCAATAACAGCCCAGGCTTCCAGTATGTCGAACCCAACTTTTGCAGACATGTGCAGGGACCAGTCCACCTCCTCATGCTCATTCGGCAGGATACCTCAAGTAGATCCTCACACCTCAATAGATGTTGCTTCGCACTTTCTCTTCATTCTGTCATGAGAAGAGCCTCTTTACTCAGCTGTCTTGAAGTCACAGTTTCTAATTCAGGGCGTTCTACAAGATTAGTGAGCGACAGACCTCGTCCCTCTTCACCAGATAAATCTCACACATCACAGGGGACCTTAGCCTCACTCCACACAACCAAGATGATGTTGCTTGTTCTACCAGTACCATCATTTATTCTACCCTACACAAGGGCATGGGAAGATTCTGCCTTCCACACTTCCATTGAGAACGTTTTTCTGCCCCCAGAGCTTTTGTCCTCCTCCTTCTCCTCCTCCAACTCCATCAACAAAATGCACCAGCGCTCCAGCATCTGTTGATCTTATGACGAATGGAAGGTTCTGACTTTAGTTACCTTCGCAGTCTGGGAGAGTTACATACTTTTTGGCTCACCTTCATCATGAGTTCGTCGGAGGTTCTAACATTTGCACTCCCACCAGTTTTTCATTCAGAACCCTAGCATTGACAGTGATATCGCCACGTTGGGGATGACATAGCCACGCGCTATACACATGGAACAGATGGCCTTTGTTGACACTGCAGTTAGTGAGCAATATCATTACCATGACTTTGCTGTTGGACTTTTGTTCTCTTTGGCTATCTTCCAACTGATGGAACATAGATTATCTTCTCGCACTTGTAATACCTCAAGGAAGACATGGGAGTCAGTCTCAAGCTAAGAGCATGGCCTTTATCCTTTACCTTATGTTTTATATCCTGATGGATGAAGTACACTAACAAGCCATCAAGGAGACACATTCCCCCTCCCTTCCTCAACCACAGCATTGATACAGGGATAGTATGTGGAATCAACAAAAGGACCCAAGGGCCACTCATAAAATATGAACCTCTTAAAGCCATCCTATTGAAGGGCCAACAAATGCATACCATGCTGATGTAGCACTGAGAGGGTTTTATTGTTTGTTTCATACCTTTTTCTTGGTCCCAGTGGCAAATGACTCTATGCCTGGTCATTGGCCTAAGCACCCTCAATCCATTTATCCATGCCACTTGGTTCCCACTGGAAACACCACAGTGCATTTTGAACGATGTCCATGAGGGAGACTTTGCCATCTCTATGGGTTTAGGTGGTGCCTACCTTCATGTCTCTATTCATAAGGCTCTCAGGATGTTCAGGCAAGTCATCTACAGCATCTTATATCAATTCAGGGCACCCCATTTGAGGCTCCACCTTGGCCCTGGGTTCTTCCCTCATCTGATGAATCCAGTAATGGTACACATCCAGACCATTTCTATGGTGGCAACATCAAGTTACCTGGACAACATCCTGCAGCAACAAGAGCAAGTTAGCTCTAACCAGTCATGATAGCCCTTGTTACCAGTCTGGACTTCTCATCAACAAGGAAAAATCCGAGCTAGCAGAATCTCAACGATTCATTCAGCTATTTATGGAATTCAATACACAGGCACCATATTTTGTCTCACTCACAATTGGGCATTGAAAAGACCCATGGTAGCACCTTACTTTCAAGGAATTTTATCCACACGGGATTGCTCAATGTGGCAGTGGACATCATGATCCTAGGTTGCCTTATACTGGGTTGCTGCTGTTTTTGTTTTTTTTTCTGCATGAATGGAGTCCTCATGTTTGCCCACTGGACCATCCTCTCAACATCTGCACCCATTCGAGGCACCATCGGTGGAATTGGGAGCAACCTAACTTGGCTGACAGTGGGTATGCATCTACACACCCACCCACCTGAGATTAATCTGTACTGATGCAAGTATGAAAGGCTGGGGAGCCCACCCATATGTTTATTGGTATATCCAGGATGTTACTGAGTTGTATAAGGGCATTATAAAATTAATCCACTTGCCCAATGCCCAGGACAAATTCAAGTTTGATGTGGACAAACTCAAGTCTGCAAGGTACTTGCACATGGGCAAGTCCCAAAAATTGATATATTGAGACAGTTAATAGATCGTGTTCAGTTCCTGTATGTTTTATACTTGGCATTGTCACAACAATACATTTATCAGCACCTTTATTTAGCATTTATATCTACCATATTCTTCTATAACATAAATGCCCAAAGTTTCTTTTATCTATCTATCCTTTCTTTCACATGACACACAATTGAAATCTGTCATTTCCATCATGCCAACTTAATAATGTGAATATTTACTATTTAAGCAAGTTTTAACTAATATGGAATAAATATTTATATTTTGACTTATCAGTTATATTTTAATCATAATATTTATAAGCATGTTCATATTGTTTGCAGCAGATGCATGGTAAGGACCCTGTTTGAAGACCTGTGTACAAAATTGCCATGTAAGGAAACTGAGCAGTTGTTCACCCTCTTTGAAGACTTGTGTATTGTTTTTCATGTCAAGGAACTGGGCAATAGTTCATTCCTTTTGTAAACTTGTGTAATGTTTGCCTTGTAAAAGAAACCAGGCAGTGGTTAGCCATTTTTGAAGGCTTGTGTACAGTTTACCATGTCAGAGAAACTGGGCAGTAGTTCACCCTTTTTGAAGTCTTGTGTATTGTTTTCATGTGAAGGAACTGAGCAATAGTTCACCCCTTTTGGAGACTATTGTAATGTTTGCCATGTCAGGGAAACTAGGCAGTAGTTTCCCTCTTTAAAGACTTGTGTACTGTAAAAGAAACTGGGCTGCAGTTTGTTTCCCATTTTGAAGACTGGTGTAATGTTTTCCATGTCAAGGAAACTTGGTTCACCCATTTTGGAGACTTGTGTAATGTTTGCCACATGAAGGAAATGTGGGTTGTAGTTCACCATTTCGAAGACTGGTGTAATTTTTGCCAGGTCAAGGAAACTGGGCAGTAGTCTACTATTTCCAAAGACTGGAGTGATTTGTCCATGTCAGGGAAACTGGGCAGTAGTTCACCCATTTTGTAGACTGGAGTAATGCTTGCAATGTCAAGGAGACTGAGCAGTAATTAACTCTTTTCTAAGACTGGTGCAGTGTTTGCCATGTGAAGGTAACTGGGCATTAGACTGGTATAATGATTGCCATGTGAAGGTAACTGGGCATTAGACTGGTATAATGATTGCCATGTGAAGGTAACTGGGCATTAGACTGGTATAATGATTGCAATGTGAAGGATCTGTAGTTCACCCTTTCTGAAGACTGGTATAACTTTTGCCGTCTCGTTGAAGACTGGTATAACTTTTGCCCTCTCATTGAAGACTGGTATAACTTTCACCCTCTCGTTGAAGACTGGTATAACTTTTGCCCTTTCATTGAAGATTGGTGTAATATTTGCAGTGTCAAAGAAACAGCAGTAGTTCACTCATTTTAAAGTTAGGCGTAATGTTTGCCATCTGCCAGTCCTTAGGTAGCTTGTCACTTGTGAGGGACATGTGAAAGATTATGGTGAGGATGTGTTCCATCTCGGCTGCATTTTTGTGCCAGTTGTGCAGACAAATTATTGCTGGCCTGGACAGTGCAAACTGATCAGCATACTCTCTCAGTACTCTGATTGGTATGTTGCTGGGACCAGCAGCCATTAGAGGCTTGAGATTCCTTTAATAGTCAAAGGAGCCCAGGTTCTTTGACTCCATAGTGTCTGGCATATTACAGTATTGTTTCCTTTTGTTGATATATCTGTGCTTTATATAGTAATGATTGATTGAAACTACTAGATGAACACCTGTGTCTTGGTTTTGCTTTAGGTACAAGGAGTTCATCTGATCACAGTGTTGTTACACCAGATGAGTCACTGTATTCTCATAAAGTACCAAAACTTCTTCATAGATTTTATTTCTTCTGATGCATATCATCATTATTGTCAAATATGAGATGTTTATTTATCTTGAAATTTATTCCATTTATGTCCATAACTTTTCAATTGATAGACTGCTCTTAAGTCTGAAAGGCTTTTGCTGTTTTATTTTTTTTTTCATTTTTCTGTTTAGTCTGTCTGTCATAGTAATTCCTTCTGGTTTTGTATAATTCATGATAGTTGTTGATTCCTCTTGAAAAATATGAATGATATCTTCTCTCCATTAGGGTTTATAAGATCTGTAAAGTCAGTTCACATAGTATCATTGTCAATGCCCCAAGTCTCTCATTTGATTATTTCTTCTTTATGATTTCTCAATTAATTCTAGATTAGAGGAAGATCTTTCTGTTCATATTATTTACTCTTCTGTGTTGACACAAGTGGAACACTATAGTTGCTTATTCCTAGTAAGATTTTGCATCTGTTCATTAGTGATGGGTTATTAACTATAAAGAGGTCAAGCATTTTGGCTGATGCTTCATTTGTTCTAGAGGGTTCTTCAACAATTTGTTCCATTTTGCAGTTATTATTGACATTTGGCATTTTTCTGGGTTGTTTTGTTCTCTTGGTACTACTATATTGTTTTTCCAGTGAAGATTAGGTAGGTTAATGCTTTTTTTGAGTGATAAATTAATATTGCTGTTACACACACTCTCAATTCTAATATTCTGTCAAGTTAAATTATTTCTTCTTCTTGAGTATCCACTGTTCTTTAAAACTACTAATGGATTGATTTTTGTGTTCTTATTGTTTCTTTCTGAAGACACATCTGCTTTGTTCTGAAGGCAAATTCTGGTGGTTCTGAACTTAAAAGCTCATTGGTTATGGCTTTGAACACACCATATTTGTATGGTGGTCATTAAAGCAGATTTCATAACCATCAGGTTTTATGTATATTTAATTTAGCTGTTTGTTTGTGAGCTTTAAATTTTTTTTTATTTCATTACATGCTATTGTAATGTAACATTGTATGCTGGACTTGACCTTGTCCGAAACTGAGTTCATTTCTGCTTGACCTGATTGACTTTTTAAATTTTTTTTATTTCATTTTATGTCAACAACTAATACATAGCTAAATTATTCCCTATGTTTATGGGCTTAATATCAGGATCATTATTAATAGAAGAAGTAAATATGTTGATTTGGGTCAAAGTTTTGGAGTTTCCTTAGTAAATTTTACAGGTTATGGTTTTGATTTTGTAAATATCAGGATCATTCTAGAAGGTTATTTTCCATTAGATAATGTTTTTTTTTAGAAAATGCTAATTGTGACCTGAGGTCAAGTAGAGAACTATATAACCTTGTAATTGTGAAGACTTGGTCATTCATATTTTAATATCTATCACTTTCAAGTTGTATTATGTTGTGACCAGTTTGGGCTGAATTTTATTTTTTTCAAATTATTGAATTCAAATGATTATTTTCTCTGGAAATAAAAAAGTACTTTGATAAAATTCTTGGATAAAGACAGTCACTGGAATTTATAGTATATTCAAACCAGGAATTATGTTACTGTGATTCAACAAAAGACTGTTGACACATCAGCACTCCATAAGCTATAACAGACACATAATCGCCTTCAGTTTTGGATCTCTTCAAGACTTGTACTGAGTTTTATGCAGGACTTTATATTATTAGGACTTGTGTCTGTAATTCTTGGATTATTTTGGGATTTAATTTGCAATACTGTAAGTTCTTTTTTCTCATTTTCACTTTGTATTCTTGGAAAATACATTATTTGTTAAATTTTACAAAGCTTGTTGTCTTTCACTCAGTTACTTATTTTAAGAGCATAGACTCATAACACAGGAAACGTATCGGTGTTCTATATATATATATATATATATATATATATATATATATATATATATATATATAATATATATATATATATATATATATATATATATAATCTTTGTCCAAGTCTGTGTGCCTATGATGATATACGGCTTGGTTGCATCTGCCATATGCATGAAATCCATTTTTTTTTATGATTGTTACAGATAACAGATTTATATTCATATAAATTGTTTTGTTGTCTTCGGATGGGAATTGGGTCTAGGTGAATATGTAGCCCGTGGTTGACCTGCATTAGAACTGTCTGATAACATACATTAACTACATTGAAGTATCATATATTTTTATCTCAGAGATGCATGTTGTCTTTTGCAGCTTCTAAACAATTTGGAATAATTTAGACAGTACTATTATGTATTAGACTACCTGACACCCTCAGCATGATGCCATACTTTATAAGAGTCACAGAACATAGATTTCATGGAGTTCTGCAATTGATTTCAGTGTCAGATGCAAATAAAAATAGAAATTGAGAAAAAAAAACATTCATGGTGGGTGACCCATCAATGAATCATGCAAAAATCTTGGTCTAATGGAGATGTACTGTAAAAAGTTGCATAATTTACTTAAACATTCACTAGTGATTATCTGTCGATACATGGGCTAATCTCATATGTTAGTATCAGATATTAATAATGGATAATCTGTCTGAGGCAGACATGTCTCTGGCTCAAATTGTTTGTTTTTCTTGGAAGAATTAATCACAAGGAGTGTAATGGTTTGAAAATGCTTCAGATGTCAGAAAACTCATTTAATTTTAAACAACTTTTTCATGTGGCTGGAATATCAATGGATGAGGTCCGAGTAAGGTGATCACTGGTCTTCTTATAGACGACGTGTAGCATATAGATCTTGAATAGTTTCCTGTTTTACCAGAATACAAACATATTCAGAGTGAATAATTTTGTTTTGTGTGTGTATGTGCGTGTGTGTGTGTGATTTTTAATGTAGCTTTAAAAGAATTTCAATCATATCGCTACGATGTCTGCATTGTGGCAGTTTATAGTGATGTCTAGCATTGGGGTATCATGCCGCAGACATGTAGCATCATGTCCCACTCATTATCCTGACACCAGGTCCACCAGTCCTAACACTAACCTCTTAATACCGAGCGCCTAGCAAGGCAGCTGTTAGTACCATTTTTATTAGTCTTTGGTATGACTCAACCAGGATTCCAACCCACGACCTTCCACATCCAAGGCAGATGCTCTATCCAATAGGCCACTGGAGCAGTCAGTTTTCTTTTACAAATTTAAGACTAATATTAGAAAATTTTATGAAAGGAATAGATTAGCAATTACTCGGCCACAAGCATAAATAGTAACTGATGACTATAGATTTTTTTTTTCCCTGACTCCAAGAAGAAGCTTCTCTTATCTAACATTTTTTTAAAAGCAAGGATACTACATTTTAGGACAATTGTTGCTAAATCAGTACATTTGTAATGTCTTTTTCTGTCTGGATTTGTCAGGTAGCGGACTTGCTAATATATTATGATCAGGTAAGTATTATTGAAGACATTTTACCTCATAAATATTGGTTTTACATGAACACATATTTATAATTAAATGTGAAATATTTTGCTTGGTGATCTAAGTTTAAGCCTGATATGAGAAATTTGTACAGGTGGAGAAAGAAGACATTCAGCAACTGTGCATGTATATTCATGTATGTATGCATTTTGGTACATAT